>JARVGS010000548.1:5970471-5985724 GCA_031762315.1 Hypsolebias antenori | reverse complement strand
GATAGATAGATATAGATATAGATATAGATATAGATATATATCAGACAAACTATAGCTTAAAAATGTATAAAGATGTGGCTAAAATTTGCAAAACAGTAGCTGCAAACTAATTTTTTGCTAAGCTGGCTTTTAAAGCTAAAATAGTAGCTAAAAGCTAAAATGCACAAAGAGGCAAGGCATAAAAGCTAAAAGCTAAAATCAGCAAAACTGTTAATAAAAGCTAAAATTAGCCACATTGTAGCTAAGAGCAAAAATAACAAAACTGAAAGCCTAATTTAGCAAAACAGCATTAGCAAAAAAATAAAAATCAATAAAAATAAAATTGTAAATAGCTAAATATGACACACAAAAAAAAATCTAACAAACTGAAACAGATTTTAAAAACAGTGTCTTTGAAGGAACTGAAGGGGTCTTAATATATTTTTTTAAATAAAGTATATATTTTTGAAAACAACAAATTCACAAAAACTAAGTCATAGCACCATCTTTAAGATGTACGTTTTGATGTGCGAATGTCTAAATTATCCCAAAGTTCGCCTCCAGAAAATACACAGAAGAAACAATAAACTGGAAAACAATAGTCTGACTCAACATTCACACGATGAAAGGCGTTAAATTTGGACGGAACGACTCAATTGTACGTGTAACACACACATTCACAACTACAAACCAGGCATCATCATCATCAGACCTTCAGTCTTTTAGATCTGTTGTTTTCTTATAGTAATACTGCAGATGTGGGTTTAGCAGTGGTCAGCCTGTCAGGTGGCCAGCCTGCCACCCACACATACATCCAGCCAGCCAGCCAGGCAGGACAAGAGAATAGGAAGTAGTCATTATGGAGGAAGCCGAGGCGTCTTAACGCCATTATATGCCCTTCAGAGAGAGGCGGTCGGAGGCAACACGGCTGAATGAAGCGCTTCAAAGCAGGAAGAAACCCAGCCACCACCTCCTGCTCAACCTGCCAGCATGGTCAAGGGGAAGTGAGGAGTTTACAAGGTGTGGTGGGGGTTGCAGGGCAGGAAGGATGAGATGATTCAAGGGTATTTGTTAAGCCCTTTTTCTTTTTTTTTTTTTAGGTCAGTACAAATGACAGGGTTCAGATGAGGATGGTTGACTGTATGAATTAAGATGAACAGCAGTTTTATTTTTTTCAGAACATCTTTGAAGCCTTGACAGGTTGGATTGTTTCTCAGACATGCTTACATGCTCTTAGCTCATAGCGTGGTGCTCTAAGGTGCATTACAAACCTTGAAAATCTCACTGACCATTTTGGATGTTCTGCTTCATCCTTTTATAGATTAAAACATTAACATATGTACATTAAAAAGCTTTTCTTGGCCTTCTCTCTTCTTATTTATAAATGCCTCATATGTTGGCTTGTGAACTTTTTAACTGTTAAATCTCAGTGAGTGAGGGTCAACGGGGTTCTCTCTAATGTCTTCTACCAGTTCCCTTCAGGGCTGTGTTCTTTTGCTCCTTTTATTCATTTTATATACAAATGATTGTTGCAGCCACTTCCCACAGCGTCACATTTTAAAGTTAACTGATGTCATCCTGTCCCTTCCCAGCAGTGATGACCCAGACCCCAGTCCTGTGATCGGGGACTTCACTAAATGGCGTGAGTCTTCCTTTTTAAAGTTAAATGTTTCTAAGACAAAGGAGATGGTCATTGATTTTAGAACAGACTCTCCAGTTGCAGCTCCTGTGGTCATTAACGGTGAAGCTGTCGAGGTGGTGCATCAGTATAAATATCTGGGAACTGTTCTTGATGACAAACTGACCTTTGACCCCCATGTGAACTCACTTTGTAATAAGGCCCATCAGAGAACGTAATTTTATCTGAAGCTCTGTGGTTTTAATGTTGATTCTACTTTTATGAGAATGTTTTATTGAGTCTATTTTAACTTTTACCTTCATCTGTTGGTTTGGACTTGTGACATGCAAAAACAGGAACAAAGTCTCTGGGATTGTCAGGATGTGCAACAAAACTGCTGGCATAGTCCTACAGAACCTCACTGACTTACACGAGGCGAGGTCAGTGAAGAAGGCCAGCCTGATTCTGGCAGATCCTGATCATCCACTCCATGGTGAGTTCAGGTTGCTTCCATCTGGACGCAGGTATCTGCTGCCCAGATGTAGAACAGACTGAAAATCTCATTTATCTCTGTAGCGATCAGGCTTCTCAACGAACAATGATGATTTCTGTTATTTTAATGTTTTAATGCATTTTTTAGTATGGATGTTAAGCGTGTTCCAACTGAAAACTTGCCCCTTGGGGATAATGAAGATTCTTAAACAATACTAATAGTTAAAGTTCAAGTGTTAGCTCAACAACAATCTAAAAAAAGATGTAGAAAGTAGTGGCTTTGTGATTAAGGACAGCTCAGTTTCATGTATTGGATTAAAATGCATATAATGAATTAAAGTTTACTCAGAACGTTCTGCTAGCTGGGAATAAATTCTTTAATTTTCCCACCAGGACAGATTGATCAACGAGAGGAACTTGTACTCTGTCGTTAAGCTTCAGCTCCTCAAGACCATAGTTTATTCATTTATTTGCTGGTAGACTTTGTGGAGTAGAGGAGAAAACAATGTTATCCACTAAATCACCCATTTTAACTAGATCTCTAATATTAGAATCTCTGCTCCAATCCCCTCGTGCCCGCTTCATATGATCAAGCGGAGCTTCTTGAACTGCTCTGCACGAGGACAGTCCACAGATCAGAGTTTTGACTGGAACAGCAGAGCACGTGCAGCGTTCATCAGGAGGCTCTTGTTCCTCCAGAGATGCTCAGTAAACAGCTGCGACAGCTGCAGGCAGGATCAGAGGCCTGCAGTTGACCGAGCTGCAATTAGACTTACGAGGAGATGGGGGTGGGGGGTGTAGTGGAGTGAAGGTGTTAATGCAGCGGAACCCCTTCACTTGTTTACTACATACCATACTAGTTGAGGTTATTCCTCAGAAAGTATAAACAAATCTGTACAAGTGTTCATTTGACCTCCTAATCCTCCATGAATTATTAATCTGCAGCTGTTTCACATCAGAGGCCTGAATCGGTTCAGGTGGACTCACCTCTGGTTCCACCTCGTCGTCGTCCTCTGCGGGTGCAGCGCCCTCTGTACCACCGCTCTCCAGAAATTTGGTGAAGCCCTCCAGCGTCCTCTCGCCGTTATAATCGACCACCTGTCGACAGCAAGGCATTAGAAACGCAGCGTTTACTCCAGACCTTTAAAAACAGACGTTTAATGATGTCGACGCAACGTTGCAGAACGTCTTAATGTTGAATATCAGAAAAACTTCTACACTAGAAACCTCCATTAAGGGCTGAGATCATTTTGATTCCACTTCAAATGATCAAACCAGCGTTCCTTGAAGAAGGCACGGCAGAGTTTGAACGGTCAATAACTTTGTGAGCCGCTGCTTCAGACAGAAGCCGAACCAAAACCAATGGCAGCGCTCACCTTGTGCTCCTCTCCTGCAGGGAAGAACTTGAGGGTTGGGAAGCTGTGGACTTTAACGGACTCAATCTCGTTGGCTGTGGAGTCCATCTTGGCCACAATGGTGTCGGGACTGTCCTTGTATTTTTCTCCCAGCTGTTCCCAAATGGGGGCCAGCTGTTTGCAGTGTCCACACCAAGGTGCATCTAAAAAGGACAAAGTTACAGAAATACACATTGATGATGTCGTACAGGAGAGACGCGCATCAAGACCACACAATGTGAAGCAAAAATATTTTAATTTTGTTGAATTGTGGCCCTGAATAAGTCGAGCGTAACGTCAACCTCATGCTTTAATACAACGTTTAGGAATCCACCAGGGAATATGGGGCCTTCCCCGCCGTGCACGACTACATTTATCCAGCCCAACGTGGAAATGTCCTCCACACACGGAGCCCATTTGGACTCAGATGGTTATAAAATATTCCTGCTGCTATATTTAACTCCATCTTTTCGGTATCAGTGTCTGGTAGCACATCATTTGCAGGAAGGGGTTGGGGTGAGAATGAACAGCAGACTTTGGAATCAACTCTGAAGATATTTTGAAAAGGGCTTTGAGTTTCACGTCGACGACGAAGGCCACGTCTTTCACCTTTGAGGAACTAAACCGTAAAATTCAAACAGCTTTTGAGTTGAAGAAAAATGAAAAGAACTCACAAAATTCCACAAAGACGTTCTTTGAAGGGTTGAAGGCGACCTCCTCGAAGTTTTTGCCAACCAAAACCTTCACGGGGCTCTTGTCCCAGTCTTCAGGGATGTCCTGGCTCATGAGGTGTGGCTGCAGGGTGATTTAAAAACACATTAATCACATTAAATGGAGTTACTTACAGCTGTAAAATAAAAATGTACGTAGAACTCAGCTACGTAGTTTTGCGTAAGCAGCCTCTCCGGCCTCACCTTCAGCTTGCCCTCGGTGAACAGCTTGCAGAACGCCGTGATGCTCTCTGCTGTGATGGCGTCGCTCTCCGGCTTGTACTTGGTCATTTCGTCCTCCAGGGTGATGAGGCGGATGGCGGGACATTCTTCCTTCTTCAGGCCGAAGAACTCCAGGATGCGCTGGTTGTCGTCGATGTCGCTGTCGATGAAGATGAACAGGATCTGCACGCGGAGACGGACGAAGACCAGACCGTGATCAAGGTTTGTCCCAACGGGCATCAACAAACACCAACTCTAAAGAACATCTCTAGATGGCTGAAGTCATTACACGACTGCCTTCAATGGCTGAAATGTTGATTTCTGTAGAAATTCACAGCGTTGAACTACAGCGTTACGTTAATTATGCCAACTGTCAGCAGTCTGTCGTTCCTGTTTAATGGTGCACTTTTTTCTAGGCACATAAATAGTTTATTTTCCTGCTCCTAACTTAAAGTTTCAGAGGTTCACACCAATGCTTTAATATTAGTTTACAGAAATTTATGTTACTGGTGAGCCCAATCAGAAGCAGCAGCAACTTTTAAGTCCTCAGTCTAGTTAAAATTTGTGAAAAAAAAAAAAAAATAAAACACAAAAAAATAACAAAAAACAACAAAAACAAAGAAAAGTCTTAAGTAATCAATGTGAAGTGTTTATACCGTACTTTCTGGTGTGAAAGCTGCTACTTTTCAGCCTTTGAACCTTGCGGCTTATACAACACTGCAGCTAACTTATATAAATATACTGTATATATCCTGTATATACTGTATATCCTGTATATACTGTATATCCTGTATATACTGTATATAGCTTCCTGCTGCCAAACATTTAGCTTCGTCACACCCGGGCGCTCACATGCCCAATACTTTATTTTACCAGTTGACACACTGAACGGAGGAGGGGATTCTCCTCTTCCCCATTCATTGGTTCGTCTGACCTGTTCAGTAATTTCATTGGTCAGATTTTTTTTGTTTTAACCTTTATTTATACAGGCAGTCTCATCAATACTGTACGTCTCTTGGGGGGTGGGTCCTCATGACTCAGACTACCTCATTGGTTCATTGTGGTTGGCTGTCTGTCACATTGCCTCTGAGAGGGATTATGGGTAACATTTTTGTTCATTATGTGTTAGTTTGCGTTGGGCCATTCAGTAGAGTAACCATGAGGGAGGGAGGTAGTTTTCATGAAGACATGTGGGGTTCACTCTGTTTGTGTTGAACAGTAAAATAAAGTCTATAAAACGCCATCTGGTGGTTGATTCTAGATCTAGAACAAGAGCTGCACATCTTTCAGTTGCTGTGCTGCCACTCACGTTATGTGAACATCTGTAGCTTTTGTGTACATTTTTTTTTTAAATTTTAATTTAGTGTGCATGGCTTATATTAGGGTGCGCTCTATAGACCGACAATTACGGTACTTAAAACGCACATTTCTTGATGCAGCTTCTGACAGGAATTTTAATATTTCAACAGCACTACTCAAAACTGACAGTACTGTAGAGGTTTATGAAATAGCGTTAGCATAACCCGATAAATTTCGGGGCTCTAAAAAGTTTTTAAAAATGACATTAATCTACTTTGGCCTTAGCCGCCCGCCCGCAGATTAGCTGCTAGCTTCTGTCAGAAATTAATCTTTTCTCCAAAATGAGGCCAATCAGAGCCATCTACAACAGGTAAGATACTAACTGTTCATAGCCTTCTCAAAGAAACACCATTTTATTCCACAAACAGGCTCTTCTCTTAAAGAAAACAGTTAATCTAATGCCCCGCTTCCATCAGGGCAGTTTTCATACCTGACCCTTGAATCCTTCGGCAGCCTTCTTAAACTGGTCCATTTTGTCCTGGAAGTCCGAAGCAGTCTGGGGCAGGAACATGAGGATGTGCGATTTGATTTCTCCACCAAAGATTTTAGGAGCGGTCTAAATAAAAACAAAATTGCTTTCAGGGAACTCAGATTTTTACACAGTCGATCAGAAAACACCATGCTTAATGTCGTGCGTACTCCGCCCGTCCTTTACCTGCTCGGTAAACTCAATGACCAGAGGCAGCTGGTTGGACTTTACAAAAGCCAAGAGTTTCTCTTTGGTTAGCTCTCCATCAAAGGTGTTGCGCCCTTCATCAAACTGCCAAGAAAAGCACAGACACAAATATCATCCACCTGGTGTTTTTTCATCTAGTCTGCCTGAGAACAAACCTAGATTTACCGGACAAATGTCCCTTTCATTATTAGGCATTAATAATAGCAGAGGTGCATCTCTGCCAAGCAGCTTTCTCTGGCTCACAATAAAAGGAGAAGAGCTTCCGAGCACTGAAACTTGATCCTTAATCCTCAGCTGCAGTAAACAAGCCAGAAATCTGCCGTTTATCACAACGTAGCTGCTGCTTTCAGTGGGTTTGCTTATCTGCAGCCCACATGTTAACGGTGTTCACATCAGAGTAAAGTTACCAGCAGGAATCTGAAGCCACACAAAGGCACGGCGAGGTGAAAGCACTAGTGCAACCATCTGGCGCTCTTAAGGTACAGAGATTTGCAGCAGTGTCATGATGAAGCAACGCAGGCTGCAGGGAATCACTTCATAACTTATGACCCACCCATGACAGCAACACCAGAGATCTGGAAATCCAAGTGGCAGATCTGCTGCTCCATAACCAAGTTTTTACCACCACATTTATAATCTTCATACTCGATTTCACTTCACTAAATCATTCGACTTTGACCCAGCTTGGTGAATCACACCAGGGTTCTGCTGATAAGGAAGATGAACGCACATCAAAGCTTGCAGAAAAGAAACCTTAATGTGAAAAACCAATCAGCTCAGTGAGTCAAACCCAGATTCTGAACGTGCACATATTCACAAGCAACTAAAATATACATTTTTAAAAACCAAACGAGGCAAAAAGTGTGAGAAGAGGAATCGCATTGATTTTTTAAGTCTTCACTGGGATCTGAAACCATCACACCTCATATTTTTAATCTTAATTATGCAAATTCCAACAAGTTAGTTAATATTTTACACTGCATTGGGCAATTTTATTTAAGGCTAGTAATGCTTATAATACATCTGTCTACAACTGCTTCAGTCTGGTGATTGTCCGAGGTGACATGCTGCTCAGTCAGCACCACCATCTTCAGGGACCAGTAGGAAATGCTTACGGTACTCTTGTGATGGGTATTCAGCTAAAGATGTAAACACATCCACACTTTCACCTGCACAAAAGCAGGAGCAGGAAGCAGTGGGCCAAGCTCTGCAGGATGCAAGGACTAAAAAGGTAAAACTAAAAATAAATAGGTTTGTCTTAAAGAGGGTTATCAGCAATATGTTTTATGTTTAAACAAGTTCATAAACTGGTCTGTTCATATTGCTGGGCGAGTTCACCAGTCCAGTACCCATCCTCTGGACATATCAAAGCTCAAGTTTAGCAGTTCTGTGTTTTAGAACCAGTTCTATTAAAGCAGAAGTCAGTTGTCAAAATAACGGTTTCGTTAAGTACCAGTTTCAGTACTTCTGGTCATTCCAGGTCGTTGCTGGCGCTTTGCATCAGCACATTTTTAAACCACAATACTCAATTTCTACACAATCCTGGCTGTAGTGCATAAAAAAAAAAAAAAAAAAAAAAAATCAGAGTACTAATGAAACATCTGGATAAAACTTCCAGAAATAATTTCATGTTTGATAAAATTGCTTATACAAAACGTTTTTTTCTGCAGTTAGTCCCTTAAAATGGCCGCCACTCAAGTCAGGGGGCGATCTGTAGACCGTCAACCCTTTTCTTGCATTTAAAGCAAACCAACTTGTGCAGCTGGTTGGTTCGACTGTTAGAAGGTCACAGTTTTATATGAAACAAAAGTCAATCACAAAAACATTTATAGCGGAAAACCCACAAATTAGACTTTAGTGCACATCTTAAACAGTCTGCAAGAGACAGCTGGATTCAAGCAGCATGTCAGAGAAGCATTTGGGCTTAAAGCTTCATCTTCACCTCTTAACAAATGGGAGCTGCATGAAACAGAGCATCGCCTAATACACTTCTTGCACCCAATTCATCAGATCAAGCTGCAAAGCCATAAGCCAACAAAAGTTTTAAACCATGAATGACCTCAGGCGGGCTAAATTTAGAAACTGAGGTCTGCAGCGTCAGGTTACAGGAGGTCAAACACAGCGGGGAGCCTTCAGAAGCTCTGAATGCTTCTACAAGTTTGTGTTGGTTAGCTGGTCCAGGGGTTAAAATATGACAAAAACTTCAAGTCACCTT
Source organism: Hypsolebias antenori (assembly GCA_031762315.1). Taxonomy (NCBI): domain Eukaryota; kingdom Metazoa; phylum Chordata; class Actinopteri; order Cyprinodontiformes; family Rivulidae; genus Hypsolebias; species Hypsolebias antenori. The sequence goes on along the minus strand of JARVGS010000548.1, from coordinate 5,977,059 downwards.
CTTGAAGAGGACAACGCCATCTTTGGACACCTCGAACTTTGTGTAAACTGCGTCACTGGAGGTTATGGCGAAGGGGACATCATCGATGGCTTCGGCTGCCTTTTCCAAAGCTTTGGCGTCGTCAGACCCAGCATCCTAAAACAACAAAACCTGTCCGTTCACTGAAAGCTGTAAACTGAGAGGCTTCTTTTGAGAAAAAGTTACACTGAAAAAAATAAAAAATTCAGTTCAACTCCGTAAAGTTCGGAGGGACTCGTACCTTAAAGAAGCCGATGACAGCCACCTCGTTGTCGGCGATCAGAGACTCCGCCTCGGTGACCTCGTTCAGGGTGGCGATGGCGGGCCCGGTCCGCTTCTTCAGCCAGTTGACTATGTCATCCGCCTGCCTGCCGGCTGCGACAGCAAAAACAAAAACGGGCCACAAACTTTAGCGGACACACGTTGAAATGGCTCAGAGGAATGTAGAAGACCAAAACTTTAAATCTAGTTTCATAATTCAGGAATGTGAGATGCTTAAATGGGACATCTACAAGTGTGTGAAAGCTTTAGTTCTTTATAAAGTGAAACAAAGTTGCCGTTAGAAACATCTGCATTCATTTTGCCTCAGATTCAACAGTTTTTTTTTTTTTGCTGCTAAATCCTTACTTTGCTGTATCGAAGACGAAGACTAAAGGTCAAGAAATGCTTGTGTCTGTCTTTGAAGTGAGACTTCTGCAGTTCATTTTAGACCTGAGTGATTTAACTGAACAGGTGATGCAACAGAGGCAACTTCCCTGATGAAACGCGCGTCAATGAGGCAATGTACAACGCGGCCGTGCTGCTTCTAGAAGCTGGATTTAACCCAGACTAGTCATTTCCACAAAAGCACTTGCCTCCACCTCCCGTCTCAAACGGAGCCTGGCTCAGACCAGCAGAGGAGGCGACGTGATGAAAAGCACATATGTCAGGCCCGACTCTGCTCCAGCATGAGGGGAACGCGCTGAGGAGGCCCGACCCACAATCTGCCGGCTGCGTGTTGATGAAAGCTGATTGGCTGGCTGGCTCACTTTTTTTTTTTTTTTTTTTAAATGCTGCTTTGCAGATCAGATTACCATAGTGAAAAGACTCTGTAGGTCATCTACAAAACTTATATAATCATTCAGGCCACTAAGGCCAGTCTTTTGTGAAAGTTACTAAAGATTACATCACTTCAAAAGAAAAGCTCTTGGGTGCATTAGGTTAGAAAAATCAAAGTTTGCATGGTGAATAAAACAAAAATGTTCTAAAAATAAGCATAAGACTAGATTAAAAACTGCAATCTGAATTTGGTTTTTAGATAACCACAACGAATCAATCTACATCATTAATGTCTAGAAACACTTGAACGCAAGTTATTGATGCAAACACGTCCGCCACAGAAAACCGTCACTCACCGGAGTACTCCTTCGGAGACTCTTTATCTCCGCCCTTGAAGAACTTGATGGTGGGATATCCCCGGACGCCGTACTCCTGGGCCAGCTCGGTTTCCTCGGTGGCGTCCACCTTGGCCAGGCGGATGTCTGAATTCTGGCCCTTCAGCAAACCGGCAGCCTTGGCGTACTCCGGAGCAAGGGCCTTGCAGTGGCCGCACCATGGTGCATCTGTGGAGCACAATCAAAAGGCCTGAGTCTGGTTTTATAGCAAAATATGGACTCAAAGAATAAAGCCAGAGTTAAAATGATTAAACTGGCAATATACTTTAATCGGGATGAAGGGGAATTAAAAATGAGACTATGAATTAGCAATGATTAGGTAATCAAAACGTTCACTCAAAAAGGATAAGTTTAACTCTTCTACAACCTTGATTGCAGTTTTTACCTAAACTTGGTCACTGAAACTTTGAGATGGAACTAAAAACATTCCATGTTTAAGATTTTTTTTTAACAAATTAAATCATTCTTAAACTTTACAGACAGTCAAAACCAAAGAAAAAAAATTATAATTGAAGACTTAATCTTTAAACATCTGTGTGATTTGGTTAAACTTTTTTTGTGCTCAAAAATGTCTAACATGAAGTTGGTTTAAGTCAATAAATCATTAGTATAATTTCGATATTGCAGATGGCTGTAATAAATTTGGTCAAGTTTTTTTTTTCCTAGTTGGTTCACCATGTTAAGTATTTTAATAGGTAAATCTATAATTAAATAAACATTTAACTCAAACATAGTTAAACAGAAACAAAGACCTGTAGAAATGCATTGAATGCAGCAGAATTGCAACAAATCAGAAGTGACACGTAGTTTAAAGTGACCAATATTGCATCATTAGAAGAACTAAAACTTCCTCGTCCAAGACCAGTCAATGTAAACGTGCAGGAACTTTTACAAGTACTGTACACGTCAACCCAGCTCCAAAAACCAGCCCAGAACCCTCCCAGCTGACAAACAAGGCCTTAGTCCCTCCCACGATCCGGAATGTGGAGCTTCTGCATCTCCCGATTGGTCCAAACTGCGTTCAATCAAATTGTAGGCGGGCCAAACAGTGTGACGAAAGGAGTAGCGGGACGGGCCTGAACCCTCCCAAACATTTATTTAAACTAATATCCTGCGGCTTTAAAAAAACTAAAATGCAACTTTAAATAAAACTACAGGAAACACGCTTCGTTTGATGTGAACGCAGAAGTGAAAGTTAGAAGACAGAAACCGCAGGAGGCAATTGAAACCTCCACTCTCTTTCTCGTTCACGTCACAGCTTTGATATTAAAAGATTTTACAGCTGGCAAAAAAAATAAAGGCAGCTCGTACCCCGAAATACCCCCGGTAACGAAATTGTTTACAACACCGCCGACGTTTAACGGCTACAGAGAAGCTAACTTTTTGGTGCTAGCTAACCAAATGTAGCGAAAATGTTTTCTAAAGAAAAAAAAAAAAAAGAGTAATTATCTTTAGCTTGTCTCTATAAATATTTAAGACAGTAATGCCGCTGAGGAATGCAGTTGTGCTTCATGTTAGCGGCTACCAGCAGCAATTTATCTTAAGAGACGAAGTTTAAGGCAAAACGGAGCGTTAGCTTCACTTACAGAACTCAACCAGGATGTTGGGGTGAGCTTGGAGAGCCTCGTCGAAGTTACTTTTCTTCAGCACCAGAACATCTTCTTCTTCGGCGATCTCAGCTCGGCAAGCTACAGCCAGAGTGCACAGGAGCCAAAACTTAAACATTGTTACCGTCGAGTTTCCTTCCGAACCGGGACAGCAGGGTCGCGCGCGCACTGTCAGCCGTGGGTATGTGGATAAATTCGTGTCGGGTTTTTTTTTTTTTTAATCTTCGTTTTCCTTGTTTGCGGGGTTCGGGAAGAGTAGCTGGTGTTTTGTGTCTACAGCTACTAACGTGGCAGCGCACGGAGAAACCGGAGGGGTCAGCTGCAGTGCGCATGCGCCTTTATAAGGTCGATAGCTGTTCGTGTTGAAATGTGACTGGACCGCAGCGCGCGCCACCTGGAAGTGAAAAGGAGGCGTCGAAAAGCGCAGCAGATCCGCATTAAAGCTTAAAAAAATTACAATAAAACTGCGGGAAAAGAGGTTTATTCACGTATCAAGGTAGATAAAACTGTGTTCAAACATCTGAGCTTTAATGAAAAAAAAAAAAGCACAACAAATGGTTTTATGGGTCATTTTACAACCTGCCATGCAGCTTTATGCAAATTGAGTCGTTTTATTTCAGTATTTATATATCTTTAATCTGATATTGGGCTTTTATTTCTAACGGTGCACACTAAAAACCGCTGGCTTCAAAACAGACACGCTGACTGGGTCACATTTGAACAGAACAAACAGGTTAGTTTATCAGTTTAATCCACTATAGGTTGAGTTTTCTACTTTGGGTTGACATGAGTTATTTGTTAGAGATATAAAAAGACCAACTATAAGTCTTGAGTAATTATGAGTAGGGTTTGTTATCTTTCTGAAGGTTTTCTTGCTGACTAACTTATGCAATTTGTGCCTCAGCTGATCAACTAGCAAACACAAAAATGATTGTCAGTTTGACATTGAGATAAAATTTGGTGTCCTAGGAGCCAGAGATGTGATTTACGGCTCTTTGAAGGGAGTCTGATCTTGTGGATCTATTTGTTTCAAGGAGAAGTTTTAATTTCACCACTATATTATACAATACAATACAACTTTATTTATAAAGCTCTTTAAAACAACACCGTTGACTTGTTGCTGTTGTCATCACTCTTTGTTGAAACCAGGTCTCTCTTATAAATGAGTCCTGGAGGCTCAATGGGATTAACCTGTCTAAATAAAGGTTGAATGAATATTTGGCCTACATCATTACATACAGTATATGACTTGTCAAGCATGCTACTACTTCTGAGAGCATGCTCCTCATGTACAACTGCTGCGCTCCTCCCGTTTCAGTGGAAAACCAAACAAAAGTTGAGGAAATCATGATCAGGAAAAAAAAAGAGAATGGTTTTCAATTGTGATTCAGTTCCCATTGTTCATTTTAAAGAGTCGTTCAAAAGATTTGAATCGTTCATGAACGTCTCATTTCTAATAGCACCTAAAATCATCATCACAGAGTCTGAGAGCTAAACTTTAATATGCAAGAGTGTGGGCAATATGCATTCCTTCAAGGGAGTTTTATTTTATTTTGTGAAATGTAGTCAATAAAACCTGACATTTAAAACTTTTTTTAATGAAAAAAATAAAACTTTATTAAGATAAGATTACAGGAGGGCTTAAATTGTTTTAATAGAAAAACTTCACTTAAAAAAAAAAATTGAAGACAGATGTCTGAAAAGTACTGAAATGTTCACATATTTAGTTGAAGCCAGACTTAAAGAACATTATGAGTTGGATTATTTTAGTCTGTTTTCAAAGTTAGATGCTGTTTGACATAGTTGCTGTATTAGTAAATTATTCAGTCATAAGTGAGTCCAGAGTCCATCGCCACGTCAGAGGGTTGAACAGCAGAGGCAGGAATTAGTTTTTACTTTCACTGTAATCCATACAGTTTGGCACAAAAACTTTATTATCCAATGAAACTCAAACAAATATGTTTCACATTTTTTTTGAGAGATTTATGAAGATAGATCCAATGAGAGTTTTCTTTAAATACACATTAGATTTAGGTAGTTATGTTATTTTAGACTAATTCCTGCAGTTTAAACTCTGTATGAGGCGTTAGAGTCCTTCTTGTGGGCTCTCGGGTCCCTGTAGAACCAAAGTGAGTTTGGCATCGGTGTTTTCGGCACAAACGTTGTTCTCGCTGTGGGTTGGACTCCATCTGGGCTGTACCTGATCTCTGATCCCGCTTGTGGATTTCAGTCGTGGTGCGAGAACTTCAGGGTCTCGTTTTTTGCAGATGATGTGGTTCTGTTCTCTGAGCACTGGGTTCAGCTCCTCTAAGCCTAAAAAGAGGGGTCCGAGGTGAGCGCTTGCCTCAGTTGTTTTGTCGTCCTGTTCCTGGGTGATGGGTCAACGGATCAAGTAGCCTGTGGTAATGAGGGTGTTGCTCCCGTCTGTTGTGGTGCAAAAGGCCCAAAAAGTCAACCATTTTATATTTTATATATAGCACCATATCTCAACAAAGTTGTCTTAGGGCGCTTTACAGGAAAATCCACATTCACAGAAAAGCCAATTAGTAAAGTTCTCTATCTAAGGAAGTCAGCAGACTCGTTGAATCTTCACTACGTCACAGTCTCCTAAGTTCTGGATTTACTGGTCCACCTACTTTCCAGCCCTCACCTGAGGCCACGAGATACTCATTCTGACTAAAATAACAATGTTTCTGATACAAACAGCTAAAAACAGCTTCCTTTGTAAGGCAGAAAGCTTTAGAGATGAGCTTCATCACCTGGGGGAAGCTTCTAGAGCTGCTCCTCCACATCTGAAGCAGCCAGCTCATGAGGTTTGGGAACTTGATTGAAGAGGCTCCTGAGCACCTCCCTCTGGAGGATTTCCAGTCATGTCCCACTGGAAGAAGACCCCAAGACAGACCCGGAATATGTTGGACCGACACTTTTCTGTGTCCTCTCTTGCCTGAGAACACCTTTGGATCCCGCTGCAGGATCTGGAGAGGGTCAGTCTGGGCCCTGGATGAATGGAAGGTTCCCTTTCTCACAAAACTTGAAAGGATCTAGTTTGAACAATATGCTTTATAATAAACTGTACATTCAGCTACTAAAAACGAGACCATAAAAATACCATAGGGTGTTCAGTTTTTATAATTTATAAAACTTCTATGATAGTTACGCTGCAGTGCATTCTGGGTAAATGACGTAGACAGGTTGTTTCGGTGTGAGCTCTATTCAATTGCTTGAATGTTAATTTTGGACATTATCAGACGTTCGGCCTTTAATTTGAACTGGAATGAGTTGACAGAAAGGAGAATGGAGAGTTGAACCAATTTTCAAGCTAGCGACAAAGCTAACATGACGTTAGCTCCGGAGCAAATTTTTATCTCGTTATTTCTAGAGCTAATATATCATATTAGTGCCACAGCTAATATAATAATACTGTATACATATTGGTAATACAAAGTACTATATATATACAGGTGACCCCCGGTATCCGGCGTTCCCGGTAACCGGCGTTTCACGTATCCGGCCCCCCCCGCCCGTGACGT
>JARVGS010000548.1:5952542-5967504 GCA_031762315.1 Hypsolebias antenori | reverse complement strand
AATTGTTTTTACCATGTTAATCTTGTTAAAGTCCTTCCGTGCACAGCCGTGGCTGCCACAATCCTTTTTTGGCAAGACACCGCCCACATTTCCAGGTTGTCAGTGGTGATGCGTAACATACGCGACGCGTCAGCGGTGACGCATAATAGGTGCGACTTATATGGCGAAGCGACATATTTATGGATTTTTCCAAATTATTGGACAGTATTGGACAATGCGACTTATAGAGCGGAAAATACGGTACGTTGTACTTTGGGATAAACATGACATTCCTGCTGGAAGTGCTCCAGGCTGCACAGGAAATGCTATAGCTAGCTGCTGCTAATGCTGTTTGCATGCAAACAACTACGTAAAGTCAAACTGGCAGCAGTTTCCTCAAATCTCATGAAATGTTTGGGACTAAAGGGCAGAGATCCACTCTGGTCCTGGGACTAGCCGTTAGCTCGTCGGTCATGTCGGATTTAAACCCTGTTCCCAAACTGAACTCGTTCAACAAGCTATCTATAACAGGTAAGATATTTATTGTTCATGATTTTATTACTGGCTGAACTTGTGGTCTCGTCCACGTGTTGCAGATGAGCAACAAACCCCAAATCAGAAAGACGAGGAGAAATAAATCGACCTTCAGATCGAGATGAGCGCGACAGGAAGTTCAATATTAGACATGACGGAGGCAGGACAGGATGAGGGACGAGGCCTTCTTAATTCATGTGTTGATTTTTGATGGTCGATTTATGAAGATAGGGAGACGGACCTTTAATGAAGTGAAGCGGTTGCCATGCTGACGCCATCAGCGGCAGACCCTGCAGTCCTTGAGGTGACCAGAGGACATTCGAATGGGACGTGACGCAGGTTTTTAATGATTTCACTGATGTCGTGGTCAAACTGTGAACATCCTGCTCTCTCACTACGCAGCACGTTTAAGAAAAATTTATATTTCACGGTAAAAATCATTTTTAAAGGAACAAGACGTTTTTTTTTTTACACGTTGAACGTGAACAACGAACAGGATTAAGATTTTAACTGATGCAAACGAACAGAAAAATGCATTTTTAATCACGTTGGACTCATCCAGCCACATGCACGTTCCTGTTCTGCAGAAACACGATTAAATTACTCATTACTGATGCGTTTCTCCGAGCCTCTCTGGCAAGAGTGACTCAACAAAAACATCTTTGCCTCCACATCACTTCCTCTGTTTCATTACAGACACATTTGTCTAACGGTTTCTCTTTTAACCTTTAATTTTTAACAACTACATCACAAAAAAGTTGGGGGAAAAAAAGTTTTAGTTTTGTAAAACTGTCCTCTGAAAGCTTGAAATATAAAACAAGTGAAACTAAAAAAAAGAATTCCAAACATTTTTCCAGCTGCTGTTCATCTTTGTAACTTTAGCAAAGAAAACACACACACACACATACCGGTACACAAACAAAAAACAAACAGAAATTTATGTATACAAAAGGCGTGTAAAGAGAAGAAACATTACAACTGCGGTCAGTAAATCATTATGTTCACCATGATAAAAACACACCTGTGTCTCTCACTCCCTGGACAAAAACTTAAAGAAGGCAGAAAGAAACAAAAACTGAAAAGGGAACCTCAAACAAACAGTTTCTTAGAGATTTATAAGCTGAACCCTAAACTTTCTTGAACTCACGGTTCTTGGGGAGATATTTTCCTGAATAAACCAGACGTTGTTGTTATTCAATTTATTTTGGTTTATTCATCGAGCACTAGTCACAACAAAATAATTTCTGAAAGAAAAAAAAAAGTTTTGATTAAAAAGCAAAAGGCTTTGAAAACCATAAAGTCCTGCTAGACAGGCCAAGGATGCTACGACTCTGAGAACTTTGGCTTAACACTGTACAGTTCTGATTGTTAACACCAAGGGCGTCAGAAGCATCTGCAATGTGGGGGGGACACGTCCCCATCGCATATAATGGTTACGATGCCTATGGCTAACACCCAGAGAGCATGTTGCCTCTCGGATCCCTTGCCCATATTTAACGGTGTCCCACAAGGAAGCCTTGTAGGCCTGACCCTTTTCAATATTTACATTGATAAGATCTCCCTTGCAGCAGATGACTCATGTTTATCTGTATGCTGATGATACCTTTATCTGTATGTCTTCATAGCAGGCTAACTTCATTAGCTTTTTCCAATCTGCATTTGGTTTTAAATACAAATAAAACTAAATATGATTTTTAACATAAATCTATCACCACCAAGTTTAGTGCTTCTTCAAAATGTCATCTTGGGATGGTTCTGAGGTAGATTCAGTCAAAAGCTACACGCAGTGGTGGGCATAGTTCCACTAATCTGCTAACAGCAGAACATATTTTTCTTTAGCGGATTAACGTTTTCACTAACTTTGGAAACTGCGGAATTAGCTTTCGCTAAATCAGGATTTTCCAACTGGAAGTCAGCTAAAAAAAATTCACAAGCTTGTTCCTGTCTGTTGTGGGCGTGTCTCAAAGAGTCAGTTAGGCACGCTATTGGCTGACTATGTGCACATGTGGCAAGACGTGATTGGTCGACGCAGCTTCAACCAGGAGGAGATGAAGATGCGTGAAACAGACTGAATGATAATCATCTTAGCAGTTTAGTGTCAGCGTCTGCAATTTTTTAAACCTGTTTAGCTGTTTCGGGTTAGCAAAGCTAACTTTTTTCGTTGTGCCCAATTCTGGCCACATCTCCGTATCAACACAACATAAATATATAAAACCCACATAAATGTCCTCCTCTAATACAGTACTTACAATCCTGCATTTTCTTTCTTCACCACAATTAAACTTAATTAAAAAACAAAACTGCTTCTAATTATAATGGTATATTCTAATCCTGCATTACAGTGATCACAGGTAAAGTTTTGATGGATGTGACTGGACCTGTGAAACCTTCTCCAACCTTTGAGGGATCCACCTTTAATTTCATCCACTGCATCTATGTCGAGGAGGTAGTGTTTGGTTTATTCTGGTAGAAACACCCACAGGTGTTTCAGAAAACTAAATATTTAATAAAATGCTGACTAAAGTTATCTATAAGAGAGTAAACGGAAGCGCACCTCCACGTCTGTCCACTCAGGTATAAAAAGAAAAATACAAGTGAGCAGAAACAGCTTAACATTTACAAACACCTGAATCATAAAGTAGAACAGATCTTATTTTTTTTTAATTAAACCTTTAAAAATATGCTCGTGTGTAAATGTCTTTTTTTCTTGTAACAAGACACGATTGTTCTTGGTTTGTTCTTATGTCACCTGAACAAGAAATGATTTTTCTCTTTTGGTTTTCCTTGCAAATTAAAAGATAAATCAAACAAAATACTCACATATTTGAGTAAAAATGAGGAGAAAATGCACCCAAATAAAATATAAATGCCAGTATTTGATTCTTTTTTCATTTTCAGAGCAAAATAGTCCAGACTGACAATAAAACAGAACATGTGCTGAAGTTATTAGTCTTACAGACTGAACTAAATATACAGTATGTGAGAAACATGAAATTTAATAAACATTAACAAAAACAAATGAACGAACAAATATCAAATATAAAAATAAAAAAATCTGCTAAATTTTTGGGCCTTTGACTCCATTAAATCTTAGTCATTCTTTTTAGCTTCTTAAATTTTTTGTGCATTTAATAGTTTTGGCCACAGGAAGCAGAGAAGTTTTTTAAAAAAGAAAGAAAAATAAATCTCTGTCTCATTCTGGTGAAATGGCGCCCTCTAGTGGTAATTAGAAGCGCTGCAGATTGTTTCAAATACAGTACATGTATTGCAGTTTTATTTTTATAAACCTTTGACTTTTCAGGGTATAAATTAAGCTGACTGAATTATTCAACAGCTGAAGTGTTGCTTTACCTGAAGGCTTCTGATTCAAAACAAAAACAGCTGAAAGACTCGATTACGCTCCAGATCAAGTCTCCTGGTTGATGGCTTGAGACAAACTCACAGTTTGTTCGTAAAGACACAAGTTTCTAAAACCCAAAGGTTCTCAGCTGGTCCGGCTTCAGAACCCACCATCACACCTCAAAAATGAAGCGGCGACCCAAATGAACTTTAACTTCTCAAACTTATTGAATAAAAAGGACATGAGGTGAACAGAGCATCACAGGAACTCCATCGTCTGCCTCTTATCCATGTGGAGGCTGCAGGTCCAGGAGGGAACTCCAGCTCTTCCTGGGAGACCTCAAGGCATTCCCAGACCAGAGAGGATCCCTCTAAAAAGTTCTGGGTCTGCCCCGGGTCTCTTTCATGGGACATGCCATGAAAACCTCCCACACGACACAGACCAGTAAACGTTTATCTTTTCAGGGTTTTTATTTGCTGTGAAAAATAATTTACATCTTCTGCGGCGATGTGACCCGCAGCGTTAGTCCACCGGCACCGGCAGGTCCGAGTAGCGGTGGCCCTCTGAGTAGTTCTGACTGTGCTCGGGGTGCTCGCCGTTCAGCTCGGCGTACTTCACCGAACCCTGCAGACACAACAAAACCATCAAACGACAGAATAAACGCTTTAACCCACACTTGAGGTGATTATTAAGACAAATGGCTCCGGTGATTATTTTAGCTCGTTTCCTGGAGACAAACAGTCAAATTGAGCTGCAGAATCTTTTATCAAGGAGATAAAAACAGGCTGATGTCACTTCCTGTGTTTATTATTCCAAACCCCAGCGTTGAGCTGCCTGCAGCACCATGTAGGGACATGAGGGCCACCAGAGGCTGACATCACAGGTATATGATCTGTGGGCCGAGATGGGTTTGACTGAAGGCAGCTCCAGTCTGAGCAGCTGATAGGGAAGGAAGGCTCGACCCAAACTCCTTTGTTCTTGTCTGGAAACTCTGACGGCCGTTTCCCCTCCTGATGACTCTGGACTACTGAGGCCAGGAGGGGACGACACCAGGAGAGGGACTCGAGGAGTGAGACGGGACGCAGCAGAGCCCCGAGCCGGGACAGGTCCACCGTCCTTCAGCTGATCCGGTGTCAGGTTTTCAGCTTGTTGGAGCTAAAATGCCGTTTCCTGTCGAACTGTTTTATCAGTTCAAGTAAAGAAATGTTTGTTTTTTCCCCATTCAGTCAACCTTTATTTGTACGGGTTAGTCTCATTGAGTCACGAGGACTCATTATAAAAGCATATAAAATGAAACGTAAATAAAATAAAGGATATAAAATGAAATAAAAAACATGCCACATTATAAAAGGGTGCAAAATACTAAAAACAGGAGCATGTCTGCGTTACAGCACTGCATAACTGACAAATTGGTCAGTTTAAATCTGCATGTTTGAATACTACCTGTGGGGTCCCACAAGGCTCAGTACTGGGTCCCAAATTATTTATGTATACTAATGACATATGCACTATGTATACTTAATTTTGTTGTATTTTGCAACTTTTTTTTTTTCTGGGGTGGATTTAAAGCAGCTATTGGAGTTTGTCAGAAAATAAATTGATAAACTTAAATGTTATTTAAACACTTATGTTTAAAGATGGCTAAAACCATAGAGATATTGAGAAAAAAATAAGACATATTTTGAATATTACATCTTTGCACACTCTTTATTACACCCTATTACTTCCATATTTAGATTATTGTGTTGATGTTTGTCCTCGAGTCAGATGGTGTGAACAAAAACTGAAAGAACTGTTTCTAAACGAAGAGCCTGCCGTCTGCGCTGTGAGCAGTTTCATGCATTATAAGTGCAGGAGTGGCGAGTGAACATGTAACAGATCAATACTCACGTAGTCGGGACGCTCAGCAGCACCTGCAGGAAGAAGCAGCAGCAGTTAAACAAGAAGCTGCTTACAGACTGACCTCAGATCAGTTCTCTCCATCCTGTCCCTCCTTACTGGTTTAGAGACTCCAACTAAACCTGCAGACTTTGAACCTTTTCAACCGTTCATGGGTCAAAACCTTCGGCTTCTTTAGGAAACCTGCGTTATGACGTTTAGTGTTTGTACGTTTTGAATCATTTAACTTAATTTATAAAAATATTCTCATAGAAACCCCCTTCAGAAAACAGATGCTTTTCGTCTTCTTGTGCTTGTTTTAGCTTTTAGCTATTGTCTTGATAATTTTAGCTTTTAGCTATGGTTTAACTCCATTTAGCTTCAGTTTTATTGCTTTTGTCATTTAGCTACAGTTTTAAATACAGTTTACAGTTTCATTATAATAACTTACTGCTTCAGTTTAGCTAGATTGAGACGTTAAAACCTTGATAATTTTAGCTTTTAGCTACTGTTTTGCTGTTTTTAGCTTTTAACTATGTCTTTACTAATTTTAGCTTTTAGCTATGGTTCAACTCCATTTAGCTTCAGTTTTACTGCTTTTGTCATTTAGCTACAGTTTTAAAGACAGTTTACGGTTTCATTGTAATAACTTACTGCTTCAGTTTAGCTAGATTTAGACGTTAAAACCTTGATAATTTTAGCTTTTAGCTACTGTTTGGCTGTTTTTAGCTTTTAACTGTTTGCTAATTTTAGCTGTTAGATATGGTGTTGTTTATATAACAGTTTCAGTTTAGCAAATTTTAGATGTTACAGTTTTTATTAGTTTTAGCTGTTAGCCACAATGTTGCTACATTTATCATGGAAAGATTTGTTCTTTTTTTTAGCTACAGTTATGCTGATTTTAGTTAATAATGTTGTTGCATTTAGCTAATGTTTTGCTACATCTAATTTTTAGCTAAGCTTTTGGCAGAATTTAGTATTTAGCTTCAGTTTTGAAAATGTACAAAATTATCAACAGTTTTATAAACTTTATTTTTTAGCTACTGTTTTGCTGATTTTAGCTTTTAGCCACAATTTTACTACATTTTGCATTAGCTAGTTTGATTACATTTAGCATTTACAGTTGTTTATATTTTAACAGCTACAATTTTGCCGGTTTTAGTTTTTAGCCATAAAATCGCTACTTTAAGCATTTAGCTACTGTTTTGATATTTTTAGCTAACTTTTAGCTAATTGTAACTTTTAGGTGTGGCTTATGCTAATTAGATCTTTTGGCTACGGTTTTACAACAGTTAACATTTAGCATCCATTTTGAAATGTTATATTTTAGCTACAGTTTCTGGCCATTTTAGCTACGGTTTTGCGGATTTTAGCTTTTGTTCTGCTCGTTTGAACAACAGCTATTTCTTGATTAAAGTTATTTCAGCTGATTTTCTCTAGTGGTCGTCGTGACGACGCAGGGATCTCGCTGTCTCATTCATTCCTCCTCTGCAGAATCCTTCGGCCTCTGTCAGCCGAAGTTAAACTCGGAGTCTGACTCTTAAAGTCCAGCGTGTGACAGTTTGTAAAAACAGGACGTTCAGGACACGAGGAACGGGATCACGTATTGGATCTTTGGCTGGTTTCCTTCACCGTCAGACATTTGACCTCATTTAACCTTCAGCTCAAGAAACATATCTGGGTTTCAGCTGAAATGAATCTGAGGGTGATAAAGCAGCCGATGGTTTCTTTTTAAAAACCGTTTCTTTCATTTTTGAGGTTTTGATCAAACTCTCCATCAACGCTGGAAATCTTTGTCCAGATGTTTCCTGCAGCTCGACCAAAGCCAACACAAAAATGGCTAAAACTGAGCCAGTTCTACAGACGTGGAGCTGAAGTTCGGTGTGGTGGTAGCTGAGGGTCGTCTCCCAGACACGCGCCGCCACGTGCTTTGAACTCACCATGGGGAGAGTTCTGCAGCTCGCTGTAAACCGTGTCCGTCCCTTTCCTCGGCGGCGCCGCTGAGGGCAACAAACACAGAACATCAAACAAACTTCGGCTGATAGTGTCTGCTTCAAACAGAATCCTAAAAATAGGCTGCGTCCCACTAACGGTCATCTCCGGAGCCACCGATGGGACCCGGAGCTAAAAACCGTGAAGACCAAGAAGGCAGCATCAAAAGCTGATTATCTCAGCCCTTCCTGTTTATCAGAGCAGGAACTCCCAGCGAGCTGAAGGTGTGTTAATTAAAGGTAATTAGGCCCCGCCCAGGAAGTGCTGCTCTGTCTTATCAACCCTGAAGGAATGTGGCGGAGGCAGAGACCAGCGGTTTCAGAACCCCGTTACCTCTGGTTGGGTCTGCTGCCCGGGGATGGACCACCTCGGTGTACTCCACTTCAGGTTCGTTGGACACGGTGCTGAACTCGTCGACTTCTGCGTCAGAATAAAAACAAATGAACTCTTTAATCCCGGCTGGATTTTAACCACATGTTTACAGAGAAGACGTAAGAGGGAAGCCATGACGTTCAGACATAAACATCTGATTCTCACCCGATTCGGGTTTTCTGTGAGTCCACACGCTCTCCACAGCTCCAGCCACCGGCCCTGAAACACAGAAACACACCAGATTATAAATCTCATTTACCGTCTCCAAATTAGGCTTAAAAATCTCTGCATCGTGAGATTAAAGCTCAAAATGACGACACCTAATCTCATCATCAGGAGATGATGTCTTCGGTTTATGGCTCAGCCTCTCAGTCATGAGATCCATCCATCATCTGGTTCTGGACGCAGGTCTCGGGGCAGCAGCGTGAGCATGGAGCTCCAGACCTCTCCGTCCACTGTCACCACCTCTTCTGGGAGGACTTCAAGCTGTTCCCAGACCAGCTGAGAGACATGGCCTCCCTGATGTGTTACAGCTGGACATGCTCAGAACTTCTCCTTAGGACGGTGTCCATCCTGTCCAGATGTCTGAACCACCTCAACCGGCTCCTCTGGGTGTTGAGGAGCAGCGGTTCTACTCTGAGTCTCTCCTGGAGAAATGAACTTCTCACTCTATCTCTAAGGGAGAGTCCAGCTCCCCTGCAGAGACAACTTACGTAGACCTCCTGGATCCATGATCTCGTTCTTTAGGTGTCTACCCAGAATTCATGACATGGTGAGTGGAGGAACGTAGAAAAAGAGAGCTTCTTCTTGCAGCTCAGCTCCCTCTTCACTACAACGGACCGGCACCACAGTACTGCAGAAGCTGCACCGATCTGACCTGAGATACTTGAACTCCTCTGCTTGAGGCAGAACTTCATTCAGAGGACGGTCCAAACTTTTAGCTTTGGAGGCGCTGATCTTTATCCGAGCAGCGAAACGCTCCAGTGAGAGCTGGAGGTCCGGGCACAACGCCCCAACAGGACCACATCATCTGCAGATAGCAGAGATAGAACCCTGAGGTCAATGATTGTGAGCTGCTGGGTCAAAATTTGGAGATGGTTGATCTTTTTTACGACTTGGAGGAACTGTTGTCCCTCAGAGAGGCAGAAACGTTCAAGGAACATCTTTGCCGTTCCACTGCACTGTATTTAAAATGTGCATATACTGTATTAGTTTAAACAACAACAAGCACTCAAGCAGTTGGACGCCAAGCATCAATGATGCATCTTCACAACGTGCTTCTTCAGAGAAGAACCCCCCCGGTTCTCGAGCTCTGCAGATGAAGCTGTTCCTTTTCTTTCGGAGTCTCAGCTTCCTGCAGCAAAACAGTTTTTCGTCGTCACCGTCTGACGTTTCTCTGAACGAAGCGCCGGACGTTTGGTGACGGCTCCGTCTCAGCGTCGTAAAGAGTTTGTGCAGAAGAAAACCCCCACCGGTCAAGTTCAGCAGGTCCTCGCTGCACAACATGAATCTGACCACGAGATCAACACATCAGCAAGAACAGTGACGGACGTTCAAAACTGTTTCGCTGCAGGAGTTGATTATCAGAAACTGTTTTAAATCAATAAGAGACTTCATTGATCATCACTGCTTTCTTATTTTTACATAATAAATACAAGAAAACGACCTCCTGGACTTGAGGCTGCAGAGATTGTCTTTCATCCAAAGGACTTCATCAGTCCGAGGAGCCACAACAAACTCAGTTCCACGTGCAGCACACCCACACAGTGGACCAACCAGTTTAATGGTGATAAGATGGTTTCTGGCGCCCGCCCTCTCCCCCGTCGACTCTTCTGAGGCAGCTAAAGTGGTTCAAAACACCAAAGTTCATGCTCAATAATCCAGGCAGGTCATCAAGATGGTTTCTTTTTTTGTTGAGCTGTTTCGTCCTTCATCCAAAGGCTTTGATGGTTTGAACCACTTTGGCTGTGGCTGCTTCAGAGGAGTCGACAGGGGAGAGGGCGGGCCACAGAAACCATCTTATCACCATCAAACTGGCTGGTCCACTGTGGGAGTGTGATGCTTGTGGGGCTGAGTTTGTTGTGGCTTCTTGGACTGATGAAGTCCTTTGGATGAAGGATGAAACGTCTCAACAAAAAAAGAAACCTGACTGAACTTTGATCCTACAGAAAACTCCCGTCCAGTTTGGTGAAATGCTCCGAGGGTTTCACTTTCTGCACCGACAGGAGTTTACTCATTTTTATTGAGTTTATTTGTAGATGATAAAGTCTGACGCTCGTCACGGTCAAAGTGGGCAGACAGTACTTTTACCTCCTCTTTGTTCAGAGCCAGCAGCTCTCTGGAGACGTAAATATCTGATGCTAAAAGCATTTTTGGTCATTGCTAGTTATTTACTTAAACACGGGACGGCTTTCCTCTGACTGCAACGGTAACGCCTGATTTATTCCCCAGATAATAAAAAAAACACCACAAACAGGAAGATCTGCTTCAAAGAACTGCTGAAAATTTGCAGCTCACTTTCATAAACGAGATCATTTGTTCACTTTGGCATCGATGATCTCCAAAAACTTGTATCGTTAATAAATGATGTCGATCGACGACCTCACACAGCAGCGATTCAGACAGTTTGAAGCTTCGCTCGCTGTAAACGACATAAATTCAGTCTCAGGTGAATCCTGCTGTCGGCTGATAGTTTCACTCCCTGATTCTCCAAACTCAGATTTGAGATTTTAGACACAATTCTCTTACATTTAGCATTTAGCTACTGTTTAGCTACATTTAGTTTTTAGTTAAGGTTACATTTAGCATTTACAGTCATGTTAATTATAACTCTTAACAGTTCTGCAAAATTTAGCTTTTAGCTACTGTTTGCTTATTTAAGCTTTGTAGCTTGATTGATGTAGCTTTTAGCTACAAATTTGCTACATTTATTAGCTACGTTGCTGATTTTAGCTTTTCAACATAATTCAGTTACATTTAGCTATTGTTTTGCTATAGCCTACTTAGATTTTAGCAAAGTTTTACTCCATTTAGAATTTCAGTAACACCAAATTTAGCTTTTAGCTACAAATTTGCAACATTTAACATTAGTTACTTTGCTGATTTTAGCTTTTCAACATAAATCTGTTACATTTAGCATTCAGCTATTGTTTGCTTACATATTTTAGATAAGGGTTTGCTACATTTGCCATTTCAGTAATGCAAAATGTAGCTTTTAGCCACAACTTATCTACATTTAACATGAACTACTTTGCTGATTTTTGCTTTTAGATATAATTTTGTTGTGTTTATATTTTTGCTATTGTGTTTGTACACTTTGATTTTAGCAAAGATTTGACTACATTTCGCTTTTAGCTTCAATTTGGCTGATTTTAGCTTTAAGACAATTTTGTTACATTTAGCTACAGTTTTGTTACGTTTAGTTCTTATCTAAGGTTTTTTTGTTAAATTTAGCATTTAGCTAATTTAGCAAATTTTAGCTTTTAGCTATGATTTTGATAATTTTAGCTTTTAGTTATAGTTTTGCTAATTTTAGCTCTTAGCCATGGCTTTGATCATTTAATTTTCAGCTATAGTTTCGGTGATTTCAGCTTTTAGCTATGGTTTTATTATAACCTTCAGCTTCAATTTTTTCAAACAAAAATTTAGGTTTTAGTTTAGCTGATTTTTAGCTTTTAGCCACAATTCTGTTCCATATAGCAGCTCTCTGCAGCTGCAGGTAAGAAGTCTTTTCTCTGTTAAAACAGCTGAAGCATTTCCTCTCATTATGATCCTCTGAGGCGGAAGAAAGCAGCCGAAACAGGAGCAGCGGCAAACGAGCTGATGCTACGTCTTCAGCTGCGTAAACAGAAATCCTCTGGTGAGCTGAACACAATGGGTCAGTAATTCAGCAGCAGCTGCACAACAAATTCTGGCCAAAACAACTTCCCAGTTGGTAATGTAATCTCTCACCCGGCCCGACCGAGGCGTAGGTGACTGATTTCCTCTCCCTGCTGCCGGCATGCAGAGGTGCCCGGCCCAACCCTCACAATACTCCCACCCAACATGCCAACATAGGAAACAACGCTCAGACTCTATTGTTTCAACTTTTTAAGGAAGTCTGCTGAGCTTCTAGTTATCAGGAAGTAAATTGTTTTCACGTTTTGTGGTTATTCTCTGATTTGAGCCGAGGATGAACAGAAACCAGAAAGAATGAAAACAAAAAGCATTTTTACATCCAACAATAACAACAAAGTCGGGACGTTGTGCCAAATGTAAATAAAAACTATGGAGGACGGAATGTGTCAAAATTAAATAAATAAATACATAATCATGAAATGCATCATTTAATTATTAAATACATCATTAAATCATTCAATACACAATTAAATTACTTATTTATTTATTTTTGTCATCATAAAAACAACGCAATGGTTCATAACTCTAATAAATGCACATTTTATTCACAGCGGAACATAGTGAATTTTTAAAAACTGCACAATTCTCCAGAAAAAAAGGTAATTTTGAATTTTATGGCATAAACAAGTCTTAAAAAAGTTGGACAGGAGCAACAAAAGGTTGTAAAGTTAATAGTTTTAATAAGAAACAGCTGGAGGGACTTAAAAAACAACTAATTAGGGTCGTCGTCAACAGGTCAGTAGGATGACTGGGTGTAAAAAGAAGTAAAGATGAGCAGAGGTTCATCAGTCTGAAGAAAAAACTGTCTGAAATGATCTAAAACAGTAAAGTCTGGTCCTCTGGACATTGAATGTCCAGAGGACCAGACCTGGATTATTGAGCATGCATCACGACATTGTCTGAAATGATGGAACGATTTCAAAATAAAGTTCCTCAATAAGAGAAATAATCTCTTCAGCAGATTAGAATAATCTGTAGAAACCTCTGAGCTCAAAGGACGAGGCAGAAGGTCGTGATCTTCAGGCCCCCGGGGGCCACTGTAGTAAAACCAGGTCTGGTTCTGGACTCAGGAAGACTTCCACAGATCATTGTCTGTAAGTAAACGCAGTTCATTCACAGATGCTGCTTAAAGCTCTATCAGGCACAGAAAAAGCCAGATGTGAACATCATTCAGAACCACTGCTGTCTCATCTGGACCAGAACTGTTCATTTGGTCAGACGGGTCCAAATCTGAAACTCTGTTTGGAAACGAGAAACACCACGTCCTCCGCACTAACGAGGAGCGGGACCATCCGGCCTGTTACCAGCACACAGCTAAAAGGCCAGCCTCTCTGATGGTATGGGGGTGCATTAGCGAAATGCTCCATCAATGAAAAAAGTATACCTTCAACAACATCTGCTCCAATCCAGCAACAAGAATCTAGCATAAATCTGATGTTTACTTTGTTCCTTTGTGAATAAAATAAAAGTCTGAGGTTTATGAAACATGGCTTTTTAAATTTTTATTACACTTCCCACAACGTCCCAACTTTATTCTGTTTGGGGCTGAACATAAAAAACAAAAGAGCAAAATGAGAAAATGAACGTCTCGGACACGCCTCTAAATAAAAACCAGCATCTTTATTCTGCAAGACTCTCCTCCAGAACACGTTCAGGGACAAACCAAACATATATACACACATTTCCTGCGGTGGTATGTACAAAGCAACGGGGTGGGGGTTTAAAACGTGCACGAGACAAACGCAGTGAAACGACATGCAGTTACAGTGACGCCGGGTTAAAGACTGCAGGAGGAGGGGAGATGGAGCAGCGGGTCCTGGCTCGTTTCTCCTCATTCACATCCACAACATTGAAACAAAAACACCTTTCACTTTCCAGCACGTCGTAGACAAAATCTTTTCTTTGTTTCCAAAAGTCTGTAGAGTTTGATCGTCCTCAGAAATGTTCAGATTCGCTGTCCCTCCCCCCGCCTGCTACCTCTACTCTGGTTTATTTAGCTTTTATTCAACGGGCCGTCTCAGTGAGACACGAAGACCAGAGCTGGGACGCCGTAGCTGCTCCTGTTGCTGATGTCAGCAGGCAGCGACGCCACGCTACCTCGCGTCCCATTGGTCGCTCTCCCCTCCTTGTCGTCAAGCGACGACGCTGCGTCTGCAACAAGATGATAAGTGCCGCTCTGAGCAGGTTGCAAGAACATGGAAATTAAAAACAGGAGTCCTTAAAGCACGCCCTGCGAACTGAAGCCTACTCTCCCTGCTGCTGGGAGGCATGCACAGACACGAGACGTCATGCAAACAGAAAAATGAAATTCACACACACACACACACACACACACACACACCTGTGCATGCACGAAACATTTACAGCTGCAGCTCGGGCTCCTCCGAGCTCGGCTCGGAGCTGGATTACTGCCGTGAGCATCCACATGACACCAGGAGGCGTGGGTTATCAGGGTTAGGAGGGCGGATGCAGGTTGTAGGTGATGAGAGCTAAAACCTGGATCTCACTGCGCTGCAGCAGATGGGAGACCTGCTGGTTCTGGTCTCCATGGTTCTGGTCAGATGGAGACCAGAACCGATGGGTTCTGTTCTGAGCTGTTGCAACCAGGCTACAAGCGAGACGCTTATTTATTTATTTTTATTTCTTTTTGCACAGCCAGCGTGTAAAAATTATCTGCACAGCTTGCAAAACCACCAGCTAAAAGCTTTTAGCTTTCAGCTATCGCTCTGTGACATAACTTTTAGCTAGCATTTAGCTATTTGAATACTTTTAGCCTCTAGCCAAGCTTTTAGATAACTATTTTTCTGCTTTTAGCTAATGTCCTGCTACTTTAAACATTTACATAGCTTTTTTGGTACTTTAGTATTTAGCTATACTTATGATACTATGATACTGGTCTGCTGCCTTCATACATCTCCTCCTACATGTCACTGCATGAGTGCAGCTACAGCGTGCGCTCTCAGGACATTA
>JARVGS010000548.1:5922817-5934218 GCA_031762315.1 Hypsolebias antenori | reverse complement strand
TGATTTATTTAAAAAGGGGCAGATATGATAAGATATTTTTCTTCTTCTGCTGCCTTTCATTTTATGTTTGTTTTTTTAAAAAAAATTGTATTTTGAAATTGTCATTGTGTTTTTAAAAATTGAAATGAATAAATAAATAAAAAAAAAAATAAAAATAAATAAAAAGTCTATCTCTGCACGTCTACACGCCCTAATTTATGCTTCTGTCTTTTATTCCTGAGAACAACTAATTCAACAAATCACTATAATCACTTTAGTTTTCTCTAAAAGTGCAACTTTTGTCTCTTTGACAGACACAAGAATAAGATTTTAAATTGAGGACCACGACAAAGCTACTTGTGAGCAGACATGAGTTAAATCAAACAGATGATAAAGGTTCGACTTCCAGCTCGTCCCGTCAGCTTCGGAGGCGTGGGACTCGGCTCGCCCGCAGGTTCCCACCTCAACTTTTCCACTGGCAGCGATCAGAACGCTCTGATAACGAGTTTCCACTCACCCAACGTGTGCACGACTCTTTCAGGTGGTTTTAGAGCCAAACGGTCGACTCAAAACAATCAAAGGATCAAATTAAAAATAAAACTCATGATAAAACCCGACAGTTCAGTCCAGTCTGAGATTACTCACATGGATCCGCACTCACTGGTCCCCCTGGAAAACAGAAAAGAAAGCCCCTGTTAGAATCGGTCAATAAAGCAGGAGGAGGTCAGAGGTCAGGAGGCTTACAGCTGCAGAGGAGCGAGGAGGTGAGCAGTAGCAGGAGGCCCATCCTGTCAGAGGAACACCGAGGAGCCCGGCTGCCCTGCAGGGTGACAAGCTCCAGACTGAGGCTGGCTGCAGAGTGCACGAGTGGCGGGTTGTGGGTGGGAGTGGACACTGAGCTGGCCACTCGGCGGCGGTTATCACCCCGAGCAGCCATCAGCTTGGCTTAATTTGACAGGAAGTGAGTGTTGTTTCCTCAGGATGTTCGCACCGCCCGGCTCTTTGCTGCCGTGGAATGTCCTCCTCCACGGACGCCGTGCGAGCGGGAAATTGTAGTCACAATAACGCCGGGCTGCTTGGGCACGCAGCGGTCAGGCCTTTGACCTTTGACCCCGACTGGCAGAGCCTGAGCAGCAAAAACTCGGCTTCCTTAAAGGCAGATTGACAAGTTACTGTACACGGGTTTACACCGACAGAAATCAGAGGCTGCTTCTTGCAGGACATGGTTTTTAATTATCTGATCTGAAACCAAACACAAACAGATTCACGCTAAAATAAAAGTGTTGGTCCTTAAATTAATTTAAACCTTTTCCTTACGGCGCTCACGACAGTGAATATTATGTTTTGTTACGTTTATATGGGTTTGATTTACAGTATAAAACTCAATGTATCTCTTCAAAGGCTATTAAAGAATCCCTCACACTGCCACCTTGTGGCTAACCTGAGGAAGTGCACCAAATATTTCTCTAAAATAAGAAGGCTGACGAAAACATGAATGTGTTATTATTTAAATTAAAGAAAGAAAGAAAAACAAGTCAGCATTTTGATTTTAATCTCAGAATGTTGAGGAAAAAAGTTAAGTCTGAGAAGAGACATGAATTTGTTTTCTTTAACTGTGGCCCTAAAATCATTTTCTGTACATCCATGTCAGGAAAATGAAGCCAATTCTTCTACAGCAGACGGCTGTACATTTTACACAAGACAACATCTCAACACTGGAAATGAGGCTTTCGCTACTATTGATTTGAGTTCAGAGATTTAAACTTTTAACTGCTTAAACAAGAATTTATTTTTGGATCTTTTTTTTTTTTAACGCTTTCCCTGCAAAAGATTTCTGCAATACTGTACTATATTATATTTTCTGTCATTCACCATGTATAGATTTTTCAGTTTCGATGTTTAAGAGTTTTGCAAACATTTTTATTCCTCTGGTATTTATTTGTTGCCATACAACCTGGAATTATTAGTTTTTAAATTGGTTAAATTAATTCTACAAAATATTTCAGATGAATAAACGTAAATGGGGAAAACTAGTTTAAAATAGCTCTATCAAAATAAAACTAAAAACTGGTGTGCACGTGTGTTTTCAGTCGTTTCTTCAGGTTCATCTAATCTGGACTTTTTATCCACTGTTCTTCACAACTTTTTCTCTGAGTTGTGGAGTGTTCCTTGGTCTTCATGATGTCTCTGTCAGAACACCTGTTAAATCTGTCGGCGCAGCGTTTCGAAGGTTTAAAAACATCTGAAGAACCGAATCGCGACGCAGATTGAAACACACATTTCAGAACCAGAACGGATCAGGTGTTGGATTTGGTTTATTTCTTCTCTGCTCTTCGTCACAGCCAGCGAAGCCGTCTACAGTCTCACAAACAAACCTGATTGTTTTCAGTTTCTTTCCTTCTTTGACTACGGCGACAACGTCTCTTTTTCTTCAAATCTAAAATCTTAAAACTCAAAGCTGGAGATGAAAGTGGTTCTGGTGCCGAGGTTCGGTTTGGTTGATGCTCACTGAAACCCTGACGGGGGGGAACTGTGGGGATCTTTGACCACCACTCTTTCTGCAGGGGGTAAAGAATAAATCAAAGCTGGGGGTCATGTGACGCAGAGGGGCGGGGCTAGAGGAGGAGCCAATCAGGTGCGTAGAGAAAACTGAAGACATACGTCCAACAAAATGTACAAATTAAAATCATAAATTAGAAGAAAAGGGAATAAATGTAAAAGAAGCTGGAGGAGGCACGCTGTTGGTGATTCTGCACACCTTTAACAAAAACGCCTCCAGAGCCAGACTCTGCTGAAGAACCGGTCCGACGAGGACCTGGCAAGTCCCTCACACCTCCAGCACCAAAACCACCAAACTCCAAATCAATGAAAGAAAAATAAATAAATAAAAATAACCTGACAGCATTTAGACTTTTGTTTCTCAGAGGCCAGGAGGAACAGAAACAGGATTTTACTCCTCTGAAGGAGGTCTGAAAGGCCCGGTGGACCCTCCGGGCATCATCAGTTTAATATTCAATCTGAGATGTTTCCTCAAGAAAAATCTTGAAGATGAGCGTTTGTAGGGAACGGGAGCTGCTGCTTTCTAAACCAAGGACAGGTGCAGTTTTCACTGAGCCACAACGAGGAGGTCCGGGTGGACGGCGAGGAGTACGTTTGGCACGTGGGGGTCGGAGGAGGTTTAGGAGCAGGTGCGGCGTCTGCAGGAAAATTATCCTTCATCCCGTCTGCCAGACGACGACGTCGGGTCCTTCCTGGCAGAAACGTCTGAGGTGAGGCTGCGGACAGGTCCAGCGTGAAGTCTGTGTGTGAACTCCCCCCGTCCACGCAGGTGAGGTCAAAGTTCATCCAGGTAGTGATGCTCGCTGTGCAGCCGCCCCGATCGCTGCGTTCATTAAAATAGAGCCCCTTCTTCTTCTGCTCTTTAAATACAGACTCCAGCGCAGCCAAGTCGACAATCATTAGCTTCATAAGAATAAACAATAATACTAATATAGATATTTATACGTTCGTACAGAGTCATTCTTAGCCATCTCTGAAACATTCGGGAAAGGGGGGCTGGATCTGTACAAGAGAAATGTCCTTTACATCCCACGGCGGGTGGGGGGAGTGGGTGAGCTGGTATGTTATCTGAGCCTCTTCTCTGCTGAGTAGATGGACATGTAGAAGTCGTTGCTGCCGACCGCCAGGTGTGGCTGGAAGGAGAGAGAAGAGGCGTTTACAACGTCCGGCGCTCGTTCACATGACGCTGATCTGATTATTTAGCTGCTGGAGACGCACAAACAAAGTTTAAACTACAGAAACGGGTTCGGTTCATTAATTATTAATTAAAGGTGCCTCGTGCATGAGCATCGAAGAACGTTTACTATTTGCTCTGGTGATTTTGAGGAAAAAAAACATGCAAATTATACACGAAGAAATCTGCATTCTGGCTGATGAAATGATGCGTTGACGTTTGGAGACGTTGCGTTGTACGAAAACGACGTTCTCCCATACTCAACAATGGGATTTTGGTTAAACCCAGCCCTGTTTGGAGCTCTGCAGCTCAGACGGGACTTCACTGCAGAACCTTCATTTCAAGTGTCAACGTGCCACAAACAGCTGGACTTTAAACGTCCGAACTAGCATTTCTAAATCCTTCACGGTTTTTACACAGTCGCAGTTCAGGTTTGATGATTTTACCAAGAATGTTCAGCTCACAGTTGATGATGTCACATTTAAGCTTTAGAAAATTCATAAAATGTCAAACCTTTTGTGAAGAAACATTCCTTACTCCACAACCGTTTTAATTAAATGTACATATTATGCATCAAAATGTTGGTATTTATGTCTTCTTTCATGCAGCGAGACTCTTCTTGCTCTATGAGTTCAGATTTACTCTCAAATCCTCCCAGATTACAGAAAACGCACTCCCAAAGTTACACGTTTTGCAACATTTTGGCTCAAAATTGTCTCCAATTTTTTTCCATCTCATCTTACTAACATTTGTATTTGTAGTACTGTATTTTTTGGACTATAAGGCACATTGAGCAAAACAAAACAGTCAGATAAGTCAAACTTTATTCAACTCATGGTTCGAGGTCAGTACGAACAACCAGAATAAAACCACATAAGACGCACCTGATGAATTTTTGAGACAATTAAAGGATTTTAAGTGCGCCTTATAGTCCAAAAATTACGGTAACTGTGCTACCGTCAGTCTTCTTCTGCTCATTTTAAAGATCTGACACTTTTTTCCTGCACGGCGACAGTTTGTTTGTTCGAGGTTTATTTTTCAGTCCGTTTCTCTCTGTCAAGGAGTGAGTCACAGGCGTGTGGTTACCATGGTGACCCTTACACTCCACATTTAATCACGGCTCTCTCTGCTTTTCTTCTACACCACAGCGTCAGCATTTTCTCTGAGTTCTGTTAGAAGTTCAGGCTTTTCTCGGTTAATTAATTAATTTTAAATAAAGCGACAGGTTGAGCTGAGGAGCTCACGCAGAGCTGAAGCTGTTTTTATTTTACCCAGTAAGGATGGAAGGCTAAACAGCTGATGGCTCCGATTCTTTGCCCCATGAAGCCGTCGTAGTATTTGATGTTGCTGATCACGTCGCCATTAGTGTTGTAGACAGCTATGAACTGGTTCATCGACCCGCTGCCAAGAAACAAATGCGGAGGTTAGTTGGTCCGAGCGTCAGAGTGTAGGTGCGGAAAACATTTTATTTAATTTACAAGAAAAAACAAAAAGTCATGTCGATGTCGGACTGATTCTGCACAAACCGACTGACCAGGCGAGGAGGTTGGCCTGAGGGTGGATGTCCAAAGCCGTTAATCCCTTCACGGTCTGCAGGACGTTGATGGAGTCCGGCGACCGGGGCTCGAAGAACCGAACGTCTCCGTTGACGCTGAGGGGAGGAACCAGAGTCAGTGCGAGCAGAGCAAACGGCGGCGCGTGAACGTTAGCGGGACGGCGACGCGTCTACCTGACGCTGATGATGTTCCCGTCCGGTTCTTTCTGCAGGTGAGCTTTAACCACCCAGGCGCCGTGCTCCCTGTAGGTCATCACCCGGCTGCAGAAACACAACAAGGCAACGGGTCACTCTGCGTCCTCGGGCTGTCGTGCATTCTCCTTTATTCAGGACAGAACAAGCCTCACGAGGTAAACTGGACCCGAGCGTTCTTCTTTATTCTTCAAGAAGTTTCTATTCTTGTCCATCAGTTTTCCAAACTCACAACCGAAATGCACGACGTTACGAGCCTAAACCCTGACGCCGAGCTGTTCACTCAGGCACGAGCGAGTTCAACGACCAACAGCCGAACACTGTGAGCTTGGAACTTCTTCAAGAAGGTAACTCCTCACTCCTCAGATCTCCACCTTCAACCATCGAGTCGAGGAGGCGACAGATCCAGGAGGCAAACCCAGACCTCCCTCTCTCCAGCTCCTCCAGGCTAAGATGTTCCCAGGCCAGAGAAGATGCGCAAGCCCTTCAGCAATTTCTGGGTCTTATGTTTCTCCTACCGTTGTCCAAGGACGGCTCCCCGCCCTGTCAACAGAACCGAGCGCCCCGCCTGGTCCTTCACCCCCGTCAACAAGTGCCAGCACTGATGAAGCACTAAACTATCAGGGCGCAATACAGATGCGCTAGCAGGGGCTCTTCAAGAGCTCCTCATCCCGGACCCCCTACGATGGAAGCTCATTTTGGCTGCTTGGATCCAGGATCTGGTTCGATCATGATCCAAAACTCATGACCGAAGGTGAGAGCTTGAATGTAGACGGACCAGTAAATCCAGAGCTTTGCCTTTCGACTCAACTCTTCCTTCAACATGGCTGACCGAAGCAACACCCTCATTACTGAGGGCAAGGCCCCATCCTACCACCACTCATCACTTGAACTCCTGCACCTGAGGCAAAGCTCCTTGGATGCGTTGAAGAACCAGAAAGAAGTCAGGATTCCTTGGTCTGTTGGAATTGGTCCGTCTGTCCAAGAGTGTGTTCTTCTTCAGGTGTTTCAGACGATCGTTGTTGTCTGACACACGACTGCTCGTACGAATCCTAAAGAGGTAAAAAGCTGCCAGGGAGCAGAAAACTACAGAGGATGGGATGAAGGAGGATCTGCAGGAGAGATGGAGACAGATGATCTGCTGTGGAGCAGCCAAAAGGAGGAGGAGGAAGCTCTTTACAAATGTTTCTAATCAGAAGTTTTTGTATTTAAGCTTCAAATTTCTATTAAAGCAAAGTTCTGCTTTTAAAAATATGCTAACCAACCTGCAGCTGTTGGTCATCTGTTGAAACTTCGTCAGATTATTTTAAATAAAGATGGCCTTTCTCAACTACAAACTCCGGTAATATAGGGAAAGTTATAGAAACTGGTTTACTTCAGGACCTTCACATTTACGATGAATAAAACTCGCTTAAACATCTGTGCAGGTTTTAAGGTTTCTGAAGGACAAAGAGGTTTAAGTCCTAGAAAAGCAATACTTTAAGTTGAACTGAGCAGTCAATGTCTTATAATTTTTTTTTTAACATATAGCTTGGTATTTTATTAACAGTCCAAATAAAACAGCTCCACCTGCAGTACACGTGAGCCACCACCAGGTGGCAGCATGACACCAGGACTAAAGAACCCAAATCCTCACGTTTCCTCCCTGAAGATAACGGAATGACCCAGTCCACTGTTTTACAACACATTATAAATTATAAACACCACAGAAAGAGCACCTGAACTGTTTAAAAACATATATTGGGGACATATTTCTCTCGTCGCCGAAAAGCACAGATAAAATATTTATTTTACACAGTGAGTTTATAGCTCGTAGACACATTTTCCATCTAAAATACAAAGTTTAAACAAGTTTCTTGCACCTAGCTTCATGTAGTTTCTGAGAAATGTGACTCTGTGCAGCATAAAAAAACATTAAATTAAATTTATTTAAAGATTTATGAACCATTCGGTGGTACAGATGCTTTATTTAACCCCAAAGGGACTGAAATTACAATGAAGCTGTGGCAGCTGAAGGAACCGTGATCCATTAAAACAAAGACAACCCCAAAGGGAGATTTTCAGCACGTTAAATAAAACAAATATAGATTAAGGAGGCGAAGAATGTAGGACTCGGCTGTTTTATTTACGAAGTAAAACACTGCAGGGAAATTAAATCAAAGTCAAAAACCGGTTGAATTTGTTGGGAAAATGTCGAGGTGAGAACTTTTACCATTCGTTGGGGCCCATCCTGCGGTCGAAGACCCGTACGGATCCGTCCCCCAGACCGGCCACGATGAGCGAGCGCTGGGAGTCGCAGGAAAGGCTCGTCACGCAGCTGTCCGCTCCAGTCGGGATGTCCTGGTACCAACACAGAAACCGGGTCGGTTCACGTTAAATCATCAATCCTGCGCGCTCACGGTGGACTCAATAAGCAGCCACGGGCCATTTGTACCCGAATTAAAGCCATCCATCACGACGACAATTAGAACAACGAGGTCAATTAAACATGTAAAACAAGAAGAAATCACTTTGAAGAGACTGAATCACATTTAATCTGTTCATCCAGACGGACAGGCAGCAGCGAACGGAGGAAAAAACGGAGTTTCAAATTTTATTCTGGACTCTGGTTTTTATTCAACACATTAACGTGAGATTATCCAGAGTTTCATCACAACTCTCTGCAAGTTTCAGTTAATTCTTTTATTTACATTCAAATCTAAACAGAATCATTGAGAAACCTACAAGAAAAAAGCTTCAGGAGTAAAAGACAAAAAAATATATTTTATTTATTTTTCTGAGAGGAAAAAACGAACGTCCGTGACTAAAGACCGAGCTGTTGCATGATGGGACTTGTAGTTTTGTTACAGATACCCAGAACGATCGAAGGCCGACACCGCAGCAAAAAGTACAAAAATAAAACAACTCATAGAAGCTACAAATAAACAAACGTACAAGCTGTTATCAAAAGCGTTTCATGAAACCCTGAGGCCGCAGGTTCGAGCCCAGGTTGTGCCAGGAAGGACGTACAACGCTGGTCAAAATGTTTCTAATTTGAACAAATTTAGGATTTTTACAGTTTAAAACAGAAATTAATATATTTATATGTTCTGACTTTTTAAGACCACGGAGAAACTCTGTGCATGTGTTTGTGTTGCCACGTTAGAAAATCTGTGTATTCATGAAACTCAAAAAAAAAATAAAAAAAAATAAAAAAAAATGTGTCAATTTGAAACCAAATGTCTCCACAGTGATTAGATAAAATTAAAATAAGTCATGTAGAAAAAGTAACTGCATAAATACGACCTGTGAGCACTGACGAGTAACAAGCTTCTGGTGATGAGATGAGAAGGACTGAGCATTCAGCAACTGTTGCCCGAGTTCATCGCCAGTCTGCATTTTGTGAGAGACTGAGCAACTGTTGCCTGAATTCATCACCAGTCTGAGCTTTGTGAGAGACTGAGCATTCAGCAACTGTTGCCAGAGTTCTTCACCAGTCTGCGTTTTGTGAGAGACAGCATACAACAACTGTTGCCCGAGTTCTTCACCAGTCTGCGTTTTGTGAGAGACAGCATACAACAACTGTTGCCTGAATTCATCACCAGGCTGCACTTTGTGAGACTGCGCATACAGCAACTGTTGCCTGAATTCATCACCAGCACGTGCTTTGTGAGAGACTGAGCATAAAGCAACTGTTGACAGAGTTATTCATCAGACTGTGCTTTGAGAAAGACTGCGCATACATCAACTGTTGCCCAAGTTCTTCACCAGTCTGCACTTTGTGAGAGACTGCTCATATAGCAACTGTTGCCTGAATTCATCACCAGTCTGAGCTTTGTGAGAGACAGGCAACAGTTGCTGTATGCTCAAAGTTCTTCACCAGTCTGCACTTTGTGAGAGACTGAGCATACAGCAACTGTGGACAGAGTGAAGAAAAGGCTGAGCTTTGTGAGAGACTGAGCATACAGCAACTGTTGCCCGAGTTCCACACCAGTCTGTGCTTTGTCAGAGACTGAGCATATAGCAACTGTTGCCTGAATTCATCACCAGTCTGAGCTTTGTCAGAGACTGAGCATACAGCAACTGTTGCCTGAGTTCATCACCAGTCTGCGCTTTGTCAGAGACTGAGCATACAGCAACTGTTGCCCGAGTTCATCACCAGTCTGCGCTTTGTGAGAGACTGAGCATACAGCAACTGTTGTCCAGGTGTCTTGGTGGTTTTCTCCTTCCTCCACGGTCTCTGAGTTTGTAAGGACAACCTGCTCTTGGTAGATTTACACATGTTCCCAATTCCATATTCCTTCCATGTCTTGATTACAGGTTTAACAGTATTCCTTGGAAATCTTTTTGTCTTTCCCATGATTTGAACTTTATAACAATATCTTCTCTGAGTTGAATTAGGCCAGTCACTTCAAAGCGGGTTGACATTTATGCAACTTGTTTTATATTATATTAATTAATTTAATTGGTCTTACGTTGTAGAAATTTGGTTTCACTTTGACACTGAAGCAGTAATTTTATTCTTCTTTTGTAAAGAAGGCCCATTTTTATTAACCACGACTGATTTATAACAGCAATAAAACCATAAAACATCCAAAGGGGTGAATTCTTTTGATAGACACTGACATAATTTCAGTTTTTCAACATACCAAATAAAATTACTTTTTTTTAATTTACATTTAATAAATATAAACATTAGAAATTCTTACAACCTTTTTTAAATTTGCTATAAGGGGGGCAGTTTTAAACCTTAGCAAAATTATCATGTATTGACCTTTCAATATAATTTTTTTGCTCTCGTATTTACTTTTTATTGATTTGTATAATGTATTAATAATATGTACTGAAACCAAACAGATGTCCTTGGTAGATGAGTAAATATTATTCAGTCCAGCTCTACAGTTGCTGCGAGGGAGAGGAAGGACCTTCAGCTTGTTTTTGATCGCACTTTCAAACTAAGGTCATTTTCTTTTTGAGGCTACAGAGTTTCAAACCAGCTCCTGGGACTTTAACAGAAAAAAAAACAACAACTAATGTTTTAGGGGCAGAACCAGGGATGACTACAACAATTTTTAATAATGGTAACTAATAGGGCTGAAAAGCTAGAAACTGGCAGTAACCTGCGTTACTGTATTTAATTACAAAATGACAAAATCTTTAACCTGCTTCAAATCCTTCTTAATTTAGTTTCTGTAAAATCTAAAGAGCCAGCGCTGGATTTTGACAACTACATAAACATTTGAGGCTACAGACCTGAATATCCAGGCCTAAAATCCACGCCGAAGAATTATTTACCAAGAGTACCGAAGATGGCACAAAATATACAGCCATGGCTAGACAAGCAAAGACCTTGCACAATGTTTGACCTTGATTTGTGACCTTGACCTTGAAGATAGGGTAAGAAAAAGTGTACATGGCACTCCGTTCTGTGATGATGCATATATTTAAACCACATTTAATTTATTTAAATTAAAGTTATGGACCAGACAAGAGAAAGTTTACAGACAAACAGAGACTATACAACAAGTCAGCCTTTCAA
Source organism: Hypsolebias antenori (assembly GCA_031762315.1). Lineage (NCBI taxonomy): Eukaryota > Metazoa > Chordata > Actinopteri > Cyprinodontiformes > Rivulidae > Hypsolebias > Hypsolebias antenori. The sequence continues at coordinate 5,923,241 of JARVGS010000548.1, read as the reverse complement.
CAGGCGTATAAAAGAAAAACGGGTCCAAAAGTGTTTATTTCAAAAGTGTACACCGGTGAGTTGCATCATAAATCAGAGAGCAGTTTGGGTACAAAGCGAGCCGAGAACGGTGTGGGGCAATAAAATAATGTGCACAGCCATGATTACAGAGCTGAATGTGGAAAGCTCCGTGGTTTTAATGTTGATTCTATTTTTATGAAAATGTTTAATTCATGTTTTATTGAGTTTCTTAACTTTCACCTTCATCTGTTGATTTGGACTTTTAACAAGCAAAATCAGGAACAAACTTTCTGGGATTGTCAAGATGTGCAGCAAAACTGCTGGCATGGCCCTACAGAGCCTCCCTCACCTACACAAGACGAGGTCAGTGAACAAGGCCAGGCAGATTCTGGCAGATCCTGATCATCCACTCCATGGTGAGTTC
>JARVGS010000548.1:5907289-5917942 GCA_031762315.1 Hypsolebias antenori | reverse complement strand
GTTGGTTCCACAAGAGAGGAGCCTGATAACTGAAAGATCTTCCTCCCATTCTGCTTTTGGAAACTCTAGGAACCACAGGTAAGCCTGCAGTCTGAGAGTGAAGTGTTCTGTTAGAAAAATATGTAACAATATGATCTGTAATATAGGATGGAGCTAGGTTGTTGAGAGCTTTGTAGGTTAGAATTAAGCTTTTGAATTTAATTCTGGACTTGGAGCCAATGGAGAGAAGCTAAAACTGGAAATATATGATCTCTTCTACTAACTCCAGTTAGGACTCTGGCAGTAACATTTTGGATCAACTGAAGACGTTTTAAAGAAATATTTGGACACCCAGAGAGCAAACCATTGCAATAGTCCAGTCTAGACATGACAAATTCATGAAATAGTTTTTATGAATTATATTTAGATAAGATTATTCTAATTTTAGTGATAATACGCAGGTGGAAGAAGGCAGTTATAGTAACATTTCTAATGTGGGGGATAAAAGATACGTCCTTATCAAAAATAACACCAAGATTTTTAACATTAGAGCTGGAGGCCAGAATAATGTCATCGAAGAAGGGCAACAGATGAGGGGTTTAGTATAAATATTATAAACAATCTTATTGGTTATAGACAAAACCTAAGTTTGAACATTAAAATAATAATAATAACTTGTTCTGGATTGGTGAGCCAACAACGAGTCATGACTTAGCTTAGAACATAGTGAACTATCTACAAAGTACATAATAGAAGAGATCCAATCAAAACTATTTTAACACAGTTTCTGTGTAAGATAATTTAAAATATTTTTACCTACCCATTTGTTTTTGTAAGACAATTTGCAAACACAAATAGCAACAGCTGCTAGTTCTAACACAATAAGTGCGTCTTTGGTCATTTTGGACAATGTCACAACTCGGCTCAGCCAGGAAAAATACACAACATAACGGTGGCACAGTTGGTAGAGCTGCTGACTCTCAGCAAGCAGGTTAGCTCTGGTTAAAATCACTGCCCAGGGCCTTTCTGGGTGGAGTTTGCATGTTCTCTCTATGCATGCGTGGGCTTTCTCTGGATACTCCAGTTCCCTCCCACAGACCAAAAACATGCATGTTAGGCTGATTGGTAACTCTGAATTGTCTCTAGGTGTGAGTGAGAGAGTGAATGTTTGTTTGTCTGGTTTGTCTCTATGTCCCTGACTGGAGACCTGTCCAGGGTGTCCCCCGCCTCTTGCACCGTGATGGCTGGACATGCCCTTGACCCAAAAAGGAAGAAGCGGGTAAAGATAATGGATGGACGGATGAACAGTCGCATAATTGTAAACAAGCGGTACGCTGATGTCACTGATGTCTGTGAATAGTGAATGTTTGTTTGTAGTGTTAGAGATAAGTGTTTTTCTGGACTGGAATTGAACAGAGAATGTAAGCAAACCTTAAATATTTATAATCCAAAATACTTAAGTGGGTAGGAGTAACGCTGTGGAGAAGAACAGAAGTAGCATTTTCTGTTTTCTTGTACGAGGTGGTGCAGAGTGACAGATCCTGACTAACGGAAGGAGACATTTTATCCACCACCAGGTGCAATGTTGAGCCAGGGGGTGGCCAGTGGTGGCCTTGGCCAACATAGATTAATCTTTGGACTCATTTGAGGAAAATATACCATTAAGGAATAAACAAAATTAGAAAGCATGGTTTCCTTAAATAGCGGCAGCCCTCTTGGATTTTGACTTGGCAACCCGTTTTTAAATTAACTTTCCTTGCATCTAGAATCAGCCACACACTAAAAAGGAAGTTGGCAACTCCCTTATTTTTCAAGATATCCAGCTCACAACGTTCACTGATGGACAGAGAGGGTATTTCCAATTCTCATTTTTATTCCACGGCAAAGGACAAGTTAGGGGTACACCACTGTTTTCCATCTCTGAGGGATTTGAGTTTTGGATGTTTGGTTTTGGAGATGAATGTTTTACAGGAATGGGATTAAACAGAGGAATGGAAGTAAACCTTAATGTTTCTGGTGCAATATATTCAAGTTGGTAGGAGTTACACGGTGGAGAATGGGTAGTTATTTATTAATTTTTGCCTGTATAAGGCAGCTCAGAGTGACAGATCCTGGAGTGCAGAGGGAGACATTTTATCCATCACAAGGTGCAACGGTGGAGCCAGGGGCTGGCCACCATGGATTAATCTTTGGCCACCACCCCAATTATCTGAGGAAACTATACTTTTAAGCAATTTAAAACCTGGAAGACATAGTTTCCTCAACAATAGTGGTGGCCAGTTTACATATAGGGCAGTGGTCATCTTGGATTTTTATGTGGCAACCCAATTTTCAACTGTGAGCTTTCTTACATAGATGCAGTAGAACATCAACATGGAAGTTGACACCAAACATATTTTTCAAGTTATTGAACTCACAAGAAAGACAGACCAAGTCCCTTCTTGGCTCTATGATGGAGGACAATCAGGAAGGTTAAATTTTCTACGACCACCTCTGCATTTAGCACTAAAAACAAAGCAGGTTTAAAAATGAAGGATATTATTACATGTTTGGGTGGGGTTTTGATGACGTAAATGTATTTCTCCATCACTTCCACTACTTTGGCTATCCCCTTTTGTCTTCTTTACAGTCCTTCCAGAATCATCCACTGCTCTTTTTCTATTCAAATTCATTCGTTCAACCTTTATTTAGGCAGGTTAATCCCATTGAGCCTCAATGACTCATTTACAAGAGAGACCTGGTTTCAACAAAGAATGATGACAACAGCGATGAATACCCTTCCACACTCTAAATAAAATCTAGCTGCAAAGATCAGAACCAGCAGATCTGAAACTTCAAACCAGACCTTCTAGCTCTGTCTCCTGCTAAAATAGTGCGGCTTCTAAAAACAGGAAACCCACATCTGTCCTGGAGAAAACCTCTGAGAAGCCGAGTAGGTAAAGGCTCAATTTGGAGACTTAAACTGCGAAGGGGGAGAAGTTGAAATGAAAGGTACCTGGACAATCTCAACACCATCTGTCAGCGGAGGTTAGCCTTTCCGTTTGTTCTGTTTTTTTATTCATTTTTTAATGAAAAAGTGAAATTGTCTTCCCATTTCATCTAAAAAAATACCAGTGGTGGGCACAGTTCGGCAAACAAGCTACCAGCTAAAAGTGGAAGTAAGTTTTCATTTTGTGGATTGGCGTTGTTGCTAAGTTTGAAAACCATTAGCAAAATTAGCTTCTGCAAAATGAGATCTTGCCATCTTTAAGTCTGCTCACAAAAATCACAAGCTTCTTCCCATTTGCTGTGGGCGTGTCTCGAAGAGTCCGTCGGGCTCACACATGACAAGATGTGATTGGTCGACACAGCAGCAGCTGGAAGGAGACAACGACGTGTGATGCAGACTAAGTGACAGTTGTCTTAGCTGTTTAGCATTAGCTTCCACTATTAATTTTTTAACCTGTTTAGCCGTTTCGCGTTAGCAAAGTTAATTCTTTAGTCAGCGGAATATGAAGCCCAGCGGTTATATGAAGTTAACTTTTTGATTAGCTGTGCCCACCACTGAAAGAGACAGTTTTTACAACTATTTTTGTCAAAAATAAATGAATAAATAAATAAGAACTCACTGCATTGTGCTAGTTTATCATCGCTCCACATGTGCACTGAGTCACTAATGTGTTATTTATTAATCTATTCCTTTGCAGAAACGTCTTATTTTCACAATTATCTTTTAAATTTCCATGCATTCTAATTCTGCACTGTTTTCTCCAGACTACCGACTTCTCCAGTTATCCCACCGACTACTTGGAAGGTAAAAAACATGTTAACAAAAGACCTTTATGGAAGGAGTCACAATCCCCACTTTAACACTCGTTGATCTAAGTATCGTGGACAGAAGTGTTTGTAAATTATTCACAAACATCACAACATTAATAAAATCCTTGAGCGTTGCCAAGACTAGAAATTGAATGAATAAAAAGCTCAGCTTGTCAGAAAAAGTTCCTGTAAAAATTAAAATGAAGAGTACAGAAATGTATTCATGAAATTCCTTGTTTGAACAAAAGATCTTCTTTGACCTAAAATTCAGTTTCCACCTGGAAACAGGAGCAAACCTCAAACAAAACAAAGACGCATAAAGACATAAAAAACAACAAAAAAATATATCTTGAATCTGAAGACGAAAACCTCAGCTTTAAGAGGTGCCCAGGTTGATGCCTTTAAGTTTCTAAATCAGTGACATTTAATCTTCAGGCTCTACATGTTCCAATAAAAAGGGAATTTAGCACATCAGTAAACTTTTGTTATTTTTAAATTTAATCCAAATCCTACCATTTAATTTAAAAGACCACTGATCTGCAAAGAAAAAGAAATTCAAACAGAAAAAAGTTAAACTTCTATATAAAATTGATTGTCAGTTTAGCCTTGATGATGGCTCTTTAACTTTACCATTTACTACATAATTAAATTAGGTATATAATATAGATTATAATTTATCTGCATCAACAAAAGGATGTAAAATCAGTTTCTTTGATTTGTCATAACAATTGAAAGTAGCATTCCTTGAAGGAATCCATTTATACCACCTGCCACCTTGCATGCTTAAGTTTTAAACAAAGAACTTATGTGAAATGTTTGAGTTCAAACTGTGTGTTGTGAATGACTTTCAGCTACTACCACACCAAACTGCAGCTCATTATCTGTAACACTGACAGTTATGGGCATTTTTGTATATGCTAAGGTAGATTACTAGTTGTGGTGGCCATATTGAATAGTATTTTATTTCAAAAGTTTACCAGTGGTAGATATTAGGTCCAAATTGTTGATATCAGTTTCATAAAATTAATTCACAGTAGGATAAAAGCCTGAATAATCCTCTCCAGTTCTTGTTTTGATACCAGCTTTTTAATTTGGAAACATTTCTTAAATGCTCAAATGTTAAAACCAGTTTTAAACTTGTTACTGGGGGTGGGGTCAATTTACCAAACTACACCAGGAAAAACTACCTCTGAACCACAGAAACTACACTTAGACCACAAAGCTACAAATATACCACATAAACTACACCTGGACTATGGAAACCACACCTGAACCATTAAAAACTACACCTGGACCATGGAAAATACAACTGGACCACAGGAACTACACCTGGACCATGGGAACTACACCTGGGCTACAAAAACTACACCTGAACAATAAAAACTACACCTGGACCATAGAAACTATACAAGGACTATGGAAACTATACCTGGACCACACAAACCATTCAAACTGGACCACATAAACTACAGTTGGACCATGGAAACTTCAGCTGGACTACATATAAATTACACCTGGACCACCAAAAACTACACCTGGACTATGGAAACCACACCTGGACTATGGAAACTACACCTGCGCTACAAAACTACACCTGAATCATAAAAACTACACCTGGACCATGGAAAATACACCTGGACCGTATAAATTACACCTGGACCATAAAAACTATACATGAACTATGTAAACTACACCTGGACCATACAAACCATTCAAACTGGACCACATAACCTACAGTTGGACCATATAAACTTCAGCTGGACTATATAAACCATACCTGGACTATAGAAACTACACCTGGACCACATAAACTACAGCTGGACCATATAAACTACACCTGGACTATGTAAACTATATCTGGACCACATAAACTACAGCTGGACCATATAAACTACACCTGGACTATAGAAACTACACCTGGACCACATAAACTACAGCTGGACCATATAAACTACACCTGGACTATAGAAACTACACCTGGACCACACAAACTACAGCTGGACCATAGAAACTTCAGCTGGACTATGTAAACAATATCTGGGCAAATAAACTACACTGGAACTATAGAAACTACACATGGACCACAAAAATACACCTGGAACATATGAACTACACCTGGACTATAAAAATTACCCTTAGACAATATGAACTACACCTGGATTATAGAAACTACACTGGGGACCATAGGAATTACACCTGGACTATATAAACTACACCTGGACCACAAAAATACACCTGGACCATAGGAACTACATTTGGACCATGAAGACTACACCTGGACTATGGAATCTGCAACTGGACTAAAGAAACTACACCTGGACCACAAAAAAAATAAAACAAACCTACACCTGGACTATATAAACTACACCTGGACCACAAAAATACACCTGGACCATAGGAACTACATTTGGACCACTACACCTGGACTATACTACACCTGGACCATGGAACCTGCAAATGGACTAAAGAAACTACACCTGGACCACAAAAAAAAAAAAAGCTACACCTGGACCATAGGAACTACATTCGGACCATGGAGACTACACCTGGACCATGGAACCTACACCTGGACTATAGAAACTACATTTGGACCAGCCAGTCAGTGTTTGTCTGGGTCTCTTCCCTTTCTTCTTTAATTTTATTTATTTAATCTTAGTGTTGAGATAAAATGACAACTTGACAAGTTTTAACTATGTTTTCACTAAAGACCACTGGTTTGCTGTTAAGTTTAATAAATCCATATTTTTGTACGTGTGGACACAACCAGTGACGTTTTAAAGAAAAAGTCAAACATTTTCAGAGTATTTAATCTGTTTCAAATTGTCTTTGCTCTGCTGTAACACTTTGAAAAGAGGTTTCTTAAACTTTACCTTGGGAGAATTCCTTGACCTTTGAATAAAAAAATAAATAAAAACGCCAGAAAAGAGAAAAGAAGAAGTGAGGGTGCCTCCAGGCTAATTGTCTCATTTCACTCAAACTTCCAAGGCATGTCCCCTCCATCTCTTCACAAGCGCTCAGGTTGTGGATTTAAAGTTTCAAGAACCCTGACGTTAACAAGGCACCAGGCAGAGCAGCCGAATGTAAAGCAGGACACAGTGAGTGCCTCCCCACAGCTAAGGAGTACAGCACTGCCCTACTTTCACTATGGAAGTGGACAAAAAGACAGTGGATGGCATCATCTTAATCCTTTCAGCCCTGAGAGGAATAAAAAGCAGGAGGTGACAGATGTAAATAAGTGGGACAGAAAACCCTGTTGAAATTGTTATGGCTCTGAATTTAATTAGATCGACTGTCAGCGCAGAGATGTGCAGCCGTTGTGCTTCCTTTTCCGTATGTCTCGGAGCTGAGGAGAAGTTTATGGTTTGTTGCCCTGTCACCGCTCTAACCCACTCAATTAGTGTCACCTCCACCTTTATATCCTGTTTTTCTTCTGTCTACCTTCACTATAACATCTGATCCTGTACTGCCCCACTATTTACCCAGCTTGTTTATGATCTTTCTGACCTCCTATTTTTTACATAAACACCATCCTTCTTCAATGTATTTTTTTATTTACATTTCCAGTGACAGAATTATCTTGCTAATTCAGCAGCAGAAGTAACTTTTCCCATATCTGCCAGTGACAGTTTAAGAGGCCAGTCCCTCCAGCCCAACAATCTCACTGCTCAGTGCTATTAAAATCACTCTGCAAACTTCAGACTCTGACATGTCAGGGATGAATGCTAATTTGTGTTTTTGTTAATTTCTATGGGGGAAAAAAGGGAATTGTTATCTCAGGGTAAAAATTTCTAATGAAACATTGGACCCTTTTGCATGAACTTGTAGGGAAATATGATATTTTATTTAATACATACAGGACATTTCCCCTAAACAGACTGACTGCAGTGTGACATCTTTATTTTACAATGGTGGGCAAAAAAAAAAAAAAAAAAAACGGTCTTAGATTGATATAAAGCGTGACATCAAATGGACACCATTCAAGTAGATACAGCTTAAAATCATGTACAATGCCAAGTGTGGATGAAAGGCGAGGAAACAGATGATTTCTGCACATATTTTCTTCCTGGAATCTGAGGGCCCCACACTGGGCGCCAAATGAAGAGGCAATATTGTTCATAATTTATCATAAAGCTATGTTGAGAGGAAACGCTTCCGTCACAAACTGATCTAAAACTGAAAGCTAAAGATATTTCGTTTCATTGTCTTAGTTTCAAAATCGACACATAGCCATGTGTGGCTATGTGTCGATTTTGAAACAAAGACAATGAAACGGAATATCTCGTTAAGCCATTTGAATTGCGTAAGAGTCAATCAAACTTTAAGGCTGAGGTAAAAAAAAGTTTGGACTGTCCAGTATCTCCGAGTTCTCCCTGCACTCCAAGCTGATTGATTGTCTCTGTGTTTGTCAGTATTAGAACCTTTTCTGTATGATGGGAAAAAAAGTAAAACACAGCTAAAGAGTGAATTCATGAAATCATCTGATCCTTTTTATTTTATTTTTTGTGCATTTTCTGTAATTTTATTGTGAAAATGTTTGTAACTTTTTGTGTAATTGATATGTTAAATATATATATATATGCTCTGTCATCAAATACTTTAATCAGAAACCATTTAAAAACTGGTGATTAAAAAGTTAGACAAAATAAATAAACAAAACTCTTTGGTTTTAAAGAAAACATGTAAACGCTCCATTGTTCTGAGTAATAAAACGATGTATTAAAAAATGTACTTTCATATTTAGACATGAACATTCTGACAACGGAAATCTAAAAAAAAAAAATAAAAAAATAAAAAAATAAAAAAAAAAAAGTCAATTTTTTTAAAGAAGATAATTATTGCAAAATTATCACGTTTATGAATTATTGAAAATTTAAAAAAAAAGTTGACAATTGATCAGGTTTTTGATTTTGTACCCCGAGTTCAAAGGTCACACAGCTTTAATAGGTCATATATTGCTGAGGAGCCATTCTAGGGTCTAAAGAGGCTCAGGGAAAGTCAGACAGGGAAAAAGTGTGTGGCAAAAACTTTAATCCTAAAAATATTGTTAAAATATTATCTTTTTACATCCCTACTAACCAAGTTTTCATTTCATTAGGAGTCTCCTGAACTTTGGAGCGACTGCCAGAGATGGAGGGCTAGAGCTGACTGACAAGAGACAGATGAACGAGCGGAAGGGATGTTAATTAAAAATAATAATAAATAAATAAAAAACACAAAACGAGACACGCTCCCAGCTGTACAGAGTAGCGCAACGAAAGGAGGATGAACAGAGGAGAGAAGTGACACTCACCTCCTTGCTTGCTCCTGTCAAGATAGATGGAAACCCTTCTGGCCAGACCTGCGAGCAGGAAGTGGGGGAGGGAAGGGGAAGAAGAGCAAGAGCGTAACAAAGCAAGCCACAAAAGTTAGCAAGAACCCACCGACCATGCTGACCCAAAGAGTCACACACCTAAAAAGAACACACTGCAACACTTGTGACGAGATGAGTTATTCATCACTTCACAAGTGATAACCAATATGCATTCAGCCGGAGAGACAAACAAGGCTGCAGCTTCCAAAATAACAAACAGAGGGAAGCAAATCTGCAAAGAGTCCCAAAACTCTAAACCTGCAAGGCCTCTAGTTCTGGATTCCTCTCCACAAGGTAAAAGTACTAATAATTGTGATAATGCAGCAGGATGGAGCTGCTGTGCCACATGAGAGGCTTGTCTCTGTCCTCAAATTGAAACTAAAGCCAGGAGGTTGAGAGTGAGAGGGACACTGAACATAATCAAGCTGTGTGATTAATAATCAAATTAAATGTGGAAAAAAGAGTGATACTTGTTGCTGCTGCCTTGTTCAGAAGGGGTGGGGTTTGTGGGGGAGCACAAAACAATACGAAAGACTCAGCAAGCCGGACGGTCTAGAGATGTTCCACAGGTGGAGAAACAGCACAGAGGCATGTCACTGGACGATGGAGATGGGGTGAGTGAGGACAGGTCCAGCAGGTACTTGTGTGTTTTTATCTGCCAAAGTCTTCTGCAGAACCGCTCAGCAGGACCTTGGCAGCGCAGAGACAGACTTGTGTAATATTTTATTGAGTTATACATTTTTAATGCATCCAAGGAAATGTTTTAAAAAAAAAAAAAAAAACATCCAAAAAATCCAAGCTCAGAGTTATTACAGCCTGTTTGAAATACACTGAGAGGAACGGTAATAACTCACAGCTGAATACTGGGCTGGGAGTGTCAACGCTGGAGGGAAAACTACCGTAGTCTGTTTGTGAGACTGCAGAGGGGGAAAAAAACTGAAGCTGAAGCTCAACTCAAACTTTTTCAGGAAGCTGATGCCTTCAGGAATCGGAGTCCAACCTGTTCAGGGAATGACAATCTCCACATGGCCAGGATAACAAGCACACCATTAAATGTGAAAGTCAGGGTGAAAACACTCGCTGTGGGAGAGGAAGAGCCTCTCAGGGCCATTTGTGGTGCCAAACCAAGAAAAGGGAGGGATGTGAGCTAAACACGTCGCCTCACTGCAGATCCCCTGGAGTTCTGCTGGCTCTACTGGGACCTTTGTTGGTACCAGTATGTGTAGTGGCCATAGGTCAGCCTGTCACTCATCCTGACAGTCTTGATGCACCGTCAGGACTCGAGCTGGATGACTACCAGTCTACCATCACGTGCATGAAATGTTTTTACTCTATATTACACCTGGGAACAAATAAAAATGGATATGAAATAAATCCTAAAATAACAAAATACTGTATACGATGTTGTGCAGAAGTATAGACACATACACACACACATAAATATATACAGTATACAGGTTGTCCCCGACTTACGGCGCCATCGACTTACGGCAACTCGGACTTACGGCGCCGCCCCAGTGACGTCA
>JARVGS010000548.1:5881456-5893371 GCA_031762315.1 Hypsolebias antenori | reverse complement strand
ATATACACAAAGTATATATTTTTAAACACATGGCAACCTGATATTCTACAGTGCAGCCATTTAGGATGTTTAAGTGGCAACCGTATTTTTGAAAATAACTTTTTTCCTCTAAAAGTAGGCACACACAAAAATGGAAATTGGTGCCTTTTATTTTTTTAAGTTATGCTCACAACATGCATGAAAATCTGATGGAGGGTAATTCCAATTCCCCCTCTTCGCTTTGTGACGAGGGACAAAAATATAAATAGCTCCTACAATGAATTTCTTGTACTTCCATACCTAATAACAGACAGAATGTTGTTTTTTACGAGGATGATGCGTCTAATAAATTTACACACATCAAAGAATAAGCGTTGCATACATGTCCAGACTGAAGATTAGCTCAGATTGTCACTGTTTCTGTTTTGAGCTCTCCCACCATGAATGAATGTGTGTTGTGTCATAAAGGTTCAGGATGTAAGTGCCACTGACTGATGAACAAACTTGTGTGCTCGCACTGTGACCGGACCCAGATGCCCGGGCCTTGTAAAGTATCAGCAGCTGTTAGATTGTGAATATTAAATGAAGTTGGCCTGTCAGTGAGGCCTCAGCGGTCCAGTCTGAGTGATAGATTGAGAGCTTTAAATATTATTGGAACAGCAGCTTAAGTGCCATAATGGATATTACCCAATCGTTAACTTTCATTTCTTGCCGCTCCAGAGAGAGACACATAAGCCTCTGCACATGGCAAAGACAGAGAGGGGAGCATATCAAGTCACAAAAGCTGTACTTGATCTTTGCAGGGTCCTGGTTGCTCTTAAACTCAGCCCAGATGGACATGCAGACCTCTATATTCTCCAATATTATTATGCCACACACGTTCCCAGACCTCGTAATCTTTGTACCCATGCTCGACAGTTTTAGAACTTCTCCCCAGCGACCCGACAGGCCTACATATCAGATCTGTAAGTGTAATTATCAGGCTGTAGTGCTCCATGAAGGAGGTTATCATCTGCCATGCAGATGGTCAGGGGTGGCACTGACGGTGCTTCTTGCTGTTGTGCTTTCCGATGGCCCTTGTGAAGGTGTAGATGCTGACCCACTGAACACAGGAGTGCAAGTCAAGCTGGCGCCTGGCTGTGATAATTGCAAGCTCCACTACAGAACCGTTAGCAGCGAGGCTGTTCTGATTTTGTCATCTGTAATCTGTTTTGGGTGATTTAACAGCAAGTGGTCAGGTTGATATGTTTCACACCTTGCAATTTAAATGCAAACCCCAAAACATTTTTGCAATCTGATATGAATTACCCACTCTGTATGCAGACACACAGACATGTTCAGACCTGTCGTTAAAAAAAAACACTTCTTAGGTACATTCACACTGCAGGCAAATGAGGCCCAAATCTGATATTTTATGTCCCTGCACGACCAATATCCACATTTTTCAAGACATTCTTTTTCACATGTGGTACTGGATCAGATAGATAGATATCTGATGTTTTTCAAAGCAACAGCAATCATAACGTATCATAAAGGGAAGCTGGTCAATCCACGTATTGATAATGATACCAATCTTGTGCTGTTTAAATCTTGGAACTCTGCATGTCTTCAGTGAAAGAACAAAAGCCCAGTTTCTTTGTCTTTGTTCTTTTAATTTCCATATCCTGAAGAAATGAGAATCTACGCCACCATATGATACTACTGCACTACGATACTAACCAAACCCTACAGAACAATTCGGTTCTGCAGGGAAACCTTAGATGTTCTGAGTCTGCTGAACCCATTTCTGGAGGGCAGTCATCGTCTGTTGTCGTGGTCATTATTATCATCAAGCTGCTAATGGGACCACACAGTTGACAAGACCATGCAGCGAACAGGACCACAGTGCTAACAGTACCATGGCGTTAACAGTACCATGATAAATGGTAAATGGACTGTGTATATCACCTTTCTATCTGGTCAAGATACTCAAAGCTCTTTACACTACATCTGTGCCTTCGTTTACCCATTCATACAGCACTCTACTAGATCTATACAAAGACTAATCAGAGCTTTATCACATTCATACATCAATGGGACACATTGGAGGCAATGAGGGGTTCAGTGTCTTGCCCAGGGACATTTCAGCATGTTACTGCTGGTGGAATCTAACCTCTTACATTGAAGGATAACTTCTCTAACCACTCAGCCACAGTTGTTCCCCCAAAAACAAAAATTAAAAAAGCAAACAATGTTGCTCAACAATCTGGGAAGGGGTAAAGGTCATTTTCCAACTATTTGGAGTACATTGTTCAACAGAGATAAAGACTTTTCTCATAAGAAAAACATTTAAGATCACTGTCAGTCTTCACAGGAATGGACGTCCCAGCAAATCCCCCCCAAAGGTCAGACTACATATCATCACCTTGGGTTAGGGCAGTTAGGGCATTACCGTAGACTGGACGGACTGAACAAGACCACAACAAAACACAAATTAGGAAATCCATACCGGCGACGGAGAACTTTGATCCATGTCTATTTCACTTGGATGTCCGCTGGACGGCACTGAGGTGAGATCCAAGCGAAAACAGATTGTCTCAGAGAACTGGAAACCACTTCTGCTGACCCCTGTGCTGCAATGGTCCAGTCAGAGTCCAGACTATTAACCTGACTGAAATGCTGTGGTGGGACCTTCAGAAAGCTGAGCAGCAGCCTCAATGGACTGAAGCCACAGTAGAAAGAAGAGTGGGACAAAATTCCTCCACAGGAACAGAAAACCACTGAGAGTTCTGCTGCTGAAGGACCCAACAACCAAACGAGCCTGAAAGTTTCTGCTAACTTCTTGTTTAAGAGTTCAGAGTTGGCTTAACTTTGCTGCGACGCTCACGAGGTTACCGAGAAAACGAGTCAAGGTATCGCCCACTTTATGTAATTACATCTAATCACATCCACTGAGCAGGGGGACAGGTTCAAATTATTACATTATTAAGCCTTATGTAACGAAATGGACCCCACAGACTATAAGCGAACAGAATAACTCTTATTAAATTGGCATTAAGTATGCAGTTTAAATTAAAGTCCAGATGAATGCATTGAAGTCAGACGTGATGTAGTAAATAAACAGTAAAGCTCTATGTGTGTGGTGTTTGAGCTTATTAAGGACGTTTCAGCTGTGAAGCCTCCCACGGCTGCCAGATAATAAATATGCAGCTTTAAATCCACCTGACCACAGTCCTACTGTGTGTCATCAACAATACTGGGACGCCCTTGAGTGTGTGCATGTTGCTTAGAAATAATCCCACTTTTTAGCACCTTAGAGGACAGCTTTGGAATAAAACGATGTGTGAGGGGAGTCCGCCTGTGTGCATTCTAGTCAGGTCTACCTGTAATTCATGAGCATCTTCTCAGGGGACTTTTTAGTTCCTGACGAAGTGTGAGCGGAAGCAGATTTAGCAGTAAGACTCTGACGTATTCCCAGAGCTACAAGGGGAAAAATGTGTGCATGTGTGTGTGTGTGGCAAGGTAAAAACCAGCTGATACTGCTGTGTCCGTGGTTGTGGTCCTGCACCATCAGCTGCTAATGTGTTGTATAATGAGACCCTGGCCTGAAAGATGATCATACATTCTGCACACAGATTGGACAGTCCTTCAGATCAATCCTATAAAACACAAATTAAAGTATAAAAACCCTTCGAGCTGCAGATATTTCAGCTCACGAGATGCTGAGAGCACACACACAAAGTGCAATAAGGCAGAATATTTGAAACGATGATTGTTTTTTTTTTGCTCATTATATTGTTTTTGGGGTTGTATGGAGAAAAAAATGGAATTAAAATTTTCATTTTTGCACAGCCCCAAGAACTGATATTTTTTAGAAATGCCTTTCCAAAGTAGGAATAAAAAAAAAAAAAACTGTGGTAAATTAGTGCAGGCTGGAGCTAAGGAGCTTGAATTTAACAAACACCCACGGCTGTCTTGAGCCTTGGAAACCAAAACAACAATAAATCTGTTTCAACATCGTCTGTCTACTGCAATTAAGCTTTGATTGTGTGTCAAAATGGTGAAATCTAAACATGATTTCACCTTGCCTCAGGTGGAGGAGTTCAAGTATCTAGGTGTCTCGTTCCTGGGTGATGGTAGGATAAAGTGAGGATCGATTGACGGACCAGGACCTCGGTAAAGAGGGTGTTGCTTCAGTCGGTCGTGGTGAAGAAAGAGTTGAGTCGAAAGGCAAAGCTCTGGATTTACTGTCTGTCTACATTCCAACCTTCACCTGCTGTGGTCATGAGGTTTGGATCATGACTGAAAGAACCAGATCCTGGATCCAAGCGGCTGTCCCTCGTCTCTGATCTTGTTTGTGGTGTTCATGGACAGCACCTACAGACGCGGTCGTCGAGAGGAGGGTGTCTGTGTATGGGAACCTCATGGTCTCATATCTGAATTACGCAGATGATGTGGTTCTGTTGGCTTCTTCAGGCCATAACCTTCAGCATGCACTGGGGCGGTTCGTAGCAGAGTGTGAAGTGGATGGGATTAGAGTCAGTCCCTCTAACTCCAAGGTCATGGTTCTCATCTGGGAATGACTGGAATGCCTCCTCTATGTTGTGGGTGGGTGGGGTCTTAGCTTGTGGTGGAGGAGTTCAGGTATCTGGGCATCTTTTTGCCGAGCGATGGTAGGATGGAGCAAGAGCTGGATCAACCGACTGTGTCCTTGTCCTCGGTAATGAGGGCGTTGCTTCAGTCGGTCTTGGTGAAGAAAGAGTTGCGTCTAAAGGCAGAGCTCTGGATTTACTGGTCCGTCTACGATCAAACGTGGGGTGAGATGGAGTAGAGGTAGGGCAGCCGGCTCGGGACCCGAAAGTCCCAGGTTCAATTCCCAGCCATTCCCACATGTCGTGGTGTCTCTGAGCAAGACGCCTAATCCCCAATTGCTCTCTGGACGTTTACATAGCTGCCCACTGCTCCACCTGGGTGTATCCCAGGTGTGAAGGGTTCAATGCAGAACTAATTTTGCCATTGCATGGGGACATACATTGATGACAACACATAGCACTTCTTAAACCCTTCCTGGATACAAGTGGCCAAAATGGGCTTCCTTGGTAGGGTGGCCAGGCTCAGCCTTAGAGACAGGGCAAGGAGCTCTGTCATTTCTTTATGATCCCTTCACTTGGTGTTTCACGGCCATCGGTGGGGTCCCTGACCCTAAATTTTGGAACCACTGGTCTATTCATCTATGTGGAAGTCTATAAATAATTCATCAGATTTTTTTCCCCCACCTGTGCTTGTTCTATTCAAAGTGTGCTTCCTGTAAGTTTCCTTATTTCATCCAGTTTTATTCGTGCTGATTTACATTTGCAAACTACTGCTACATCTTCCAGTTGCCCATCCTTAGGAGTCTCCACAGCTCATCATCTGCCTCCATCTCCCAGCGTCCTCCTTTTCCACACCAACCCTCTGCAGAGTTAAGCATTTTACAGTATCTAAAGAGACATTTCTGTTTATATGTTGTCCATTATTCTGAAGTTCACCTGCGGGGTCGGAGGTTGTGCTGTAATGACGGGGTGTAAAAGAAAATAAATAAATCGTGGAGACACTGTTCGTAGTTGTATTGGATTATCTTATCGTGTAACATGCAGATCCTCCTTCTCTACATCATAAAACTTCTCCGTGGTCTGAATCTTCTCCTCCTCCCTGGCAGCTTCATATTCAGCATCCTTTGTCCCACCTACACCTTGCACCTCTGCTGCCCAAACCAACGATGTGACCATAAAGCTGGACGAACAAATACAACTGCAGACGACGTGGAAAACAAAACCATAATAATACTTCATCAAAATACAATAACCCATCACTTAAAGTTGTGCATCGCTGCACTGGTTTCCAGTTAAATTTAAAACTTGAAGAATTTTCTTCCACTCTTTGAATGTGTCAACAGTCCAGACAGGAAGTATGTTGTATATCCTGAAGACCAGGTTGGAAAGTGCCTCTGATCTACAGGGAGTGGAGCTAATGGCTGCCCGCAGTTCAAACCAAACAAGGTGAAAAGCTTTTTAGTCATTACTTCACTGGAATCCGCTCCCACCGGGACCCGGTTCTGATCCGGCTATAGCCATTTTAAGAACCAAGATTTAACACTGTTCATCACTGCTTCTGAATCGAAGATGCAGCTTTCGTCAAATGTTGAAATGTACCGTACGATACGTTTTCTGCTGTTTCAAAGTGACATTTTAGTCTGAAGAAAGTTTGATTTGACGTCTAATCAGTGGTTTCCCTTAAAAGAGAGGAAACACATTTTGTCCAAATATTTAAAAAGCCCTACCTTTTACTTTACAAAAGTTCAAACAGACAAATAAACCAATGTCTTATTCTTATGAGAGCAGATGATTATAGGAGAAACTGCTGCCGTATACAGTCCTCAAAATGTTTTTCTTTTTTTTATAATAGCACCAATAGTTTGTATTTATCACCTGCCATACGAGGCAAAATATTGTTTTCCTTGCATTTGCAGTGTTAGCAAAATATCTCATGAACCAAGGGGTTCCTTTTCATGAAACTCCGACAATAAAATAACTGACTGTACATTAACTTTGGGAGTTAACCTGATTCAACATGGCCGCCAAGGCAGTCAGTAAATACAAAAATGGCTGTAGTTCAGTCTACTTTAATAAACACTGAGCTAAAATGTGGCGGTACTGGTAGCTGAGAGTCATCCCCTCACACAGTGTAAAAGTCAACAAGAAGCAAAAGCTTAAAGCTAAAAGTAGCTAAAGGTAAAACAAAACTAAAAATAATACAAGGTTAGCTAAAAGACGTAAACAGCAGAATCATAGCTAAAACTAAATGTAACAAAAGGTTACTTAAGGTTAAAAGTAGCAAAACTGTAGCTAAAAACAGCAAAAAGCTAGCTAAAATATAAAAGTGGAACAGTAGCAATAAAAAGCAATACAAAAGCTCATTTAAAACTAAATTAAATTAAAGATTAGTTAAAACAAATGGTAGCAGAATTTTAGCCAACAGCAGCAAAAAAGCAAAAATAAATAAATAAAAAAAATGGTGGCTAAAAAAAATCAATATGCAAGCTAAAAGCTAAGGGTAACAGAACTGTAGCTAAAAGTAGATAAATGCTAGCTAATACTAAAAATAACAACAGGTTAGCTAAAAGCTAGAAGTAGCAGAATGGTAGCAAAAAGCTGGTTAAAACTAAAAGTAACAAAAGGTTAGCTAAAGGGTATAACAGAATGGTCGTTAGACACAGCATGGCTGGCTTAAACCTGCAAAATGCTAGCTAAAAGCTAAAGGTAGCAGAATGGTAGCTAAAAAAGAAGCAACAGGTTAGCTACATGCTAAAAGTAGCATAAGAATACAAATGGAGCCAGTTTGCTTAAGTAGATTTCAAAGAGAACACCGTTTACGAAGGAATCAACGCTTGACTAAGAGGAAAATAATTGAAAATAAAGTTAAATATTTTAGAAACCTTAAAAAAATGACAAAACCCAAAAGTCACAGCGCCTATAAAGAGCTGAATGCTTTGATTTAGCACAAAGTGCAGAATTATTTAGATTTAAAAAGAAAGAAAGAAACAGGGAAAGAACGATGTGAATGCAGACAGAAACATTTAAAATCCATCGCTTGGTGTCTTTAAAAAGCGACTGTGGAGGTTCGGGACGATAGAAAATCCATCCCCAACATCTGGGTTTGACCAAATCACTTCTCTTCATCTTAGATTTCCCTGAGGACGATGCTGCGTTACGGAGCTGCAGGTCTCCATTATTCGGTGGAGCCATCGTGCAGAAGCGGCGGGTGGTTTCTCGCTCTCCGATTGGTCGACACCTTGCTGGTTTTTGTTTCGGTTCATTACATTTTAAAATGAAATCCAACACAGAGTTCATACCTGAGTAACCAGTTCAGTCCTCAAACCGCTGCGGGGAGCGGGACGAACAAACAGCAATGATGAAATGTGTGAGAATAACAGGCCGTGCTCTTATTGGGTGTTGCTTAGCAACAAAAATAAAAGTCATATCGACAGGATGAGTCAAACTGATGTTTCGATGTCAGTTTCCTCGACACACAGAGTGGACAACAAGTGACTGTGAATCAAGTTTACAGTTAAGTTACATGTTTTGTCAACATCCACATATTTTGGTACATTTTTGTTTCAGGTTTCTGTTTTTTCCTTAAGTTCAGTTGTTCCTCGGTGTTTCATCACTTTCAGTACTTTTCCACAGTCAGTTTCTGCTCCTCTAACTTACACCTGTTCTCCATTCCTATTTGTCTCAGCTGCAGCCACTTACTTCATCACTCACGAAGCGTTTCTTTGATTTTCCACCTACTCCTTCAGTTCTCCTTTGTGTCTCCCTACTTGTACTTATCGTTGTCATGTCAACATTTTATTTTGTTAAGTAGTTCTGGAAGTTCTCGTATTTGTTTCCTTTTCTGGGTCCTACCTCTTCAGAACATGACATGTTTAAGTCAGAGTAAATATAACTTGTGATTACCATGAGCCAGTTTTTCAAAAGACATACTAGTAGGCCTGTCGCGATAAAAAAAATCAATTAATCGCATGATAAATGAAAATTATCAACCTCATTTTCATTTATCGGCTTTATCGTTTCTTCCTCTCTCTCTTTCTACTGAAGACACTGGACGACAAAAGGCTAAACTCCGGTGCTCTTCTCTGACCCCTCCCTTTCGCTTTTCTCCATTTTAACTGTCCAAAATTACGTTTTGGGATCGTTAAATGCCGCTAAGCTGAGAAGCTAAGCTACGAGCTAAGCTAACAGGCTGACCTCGGGAAAAAACCTCTGTCTTGTTGAAGCTCCAAAATTCACGGTTGAAACCCGTGCCTTCATGTAAAAAGTTGGTTTTCATCTGCAAAAAGAAGCTCAGAACTTTACTGACTTTTAATTAAAAGCTTAGTGTGACAAATGCTATGCCAAAGAGTTCAAACAACATCGAGCGTCCGCCATTTTGAGAACTGAAAAACAGGAAATAGAGACAGCCCATGTCACATCAAGGGGCCTCCCTCCCATTTTTCTTAGAGACACGCTGCTCGCTCCCTCACTATCCATCATTCAGTTCAAACAGTCTGATACTGCCATCCGGTGGTTGAACAAAGGTACTACATGCAAAACAAATTAACATTTCTTTTTAAATTTGACAATAATTATTAATTATTGTCAAATTTCAAACAATGCTATAATTTATCGTAATAATTCCTGAGACAATTAATCGCCCAGCACAATTTGTTATCGTGACAGGCCTAGCTGTACGTCATGAAGAGTGGCAGTTGACATTCAGCTATATGGTTCTTTTTGAGCCTCTGATTTCCATAAATTGATTGAACCCAGAAACTGTTTGTTAGAGATCAGAACATGGCTGAGGACAACTACCTGCTGTGAAATGCCAACAAAACTGAGACTCTTATTATTGCCCCTGATGATAACATTCTAGTTATCAGGCAGTATCTTATGTTTTTAAGTCATTCTGTAAATAATAATTTCAGAAATTTGGGTGTTGTCTTTGATAGTTCATTATCTTTGGACAGTCATTGTAAATTGTTAGTTCGTAATTGTTTTTACCACTTAAGAAACATTTCTAAACTACGAGATATTGTAACGCAGAAGGAACTTGAGATGACTGTTCATGCTTTTATTTCATCTCGGTTAGATTACTGTAACAGCCTTTTAATGGGTCTGAACAAATTTTCATGCTGCAGCAAGGCTGATAACCAGAACCCACAGAAGAGCCCACACAACTCCTGTTCTGGCCTCTCTGCACTGGCTCTCCATCCATTTTAGAAGTCATTTTAAATTTTTGGTCCTAACTTTCATGGCACTTTATGGCAGGCTCCCAAATATTTATGGACCTCTCTGTCCCATCAGGACTTTGAGATCTTCAAATCAAATGTTGCTGGTGGTACCGAGAACTTACGTGTTCCACGTAGTGGCCCCGAGGCTTTGGAACGCTCTCCCTCGGTCACTGCGCTGCTCAGATTCCATCGACTCTTTTAAAATAGATCTTAAGACTTATTTATTCAGACTGGATTTTAGTTCAATTTTGATTACTTTGCTTTGTTTTGCTTGTGAAGCACTTTGTGATGTGATTGCCAGTGAAAGGTGCTGTATAAATAAAGATTACTTACTTACTTAGTTCAACAGCAAAGAGTGGAAGGTAATGTAACATTGAGGTCTAAAAGTTATTTTTTGACCGTTCAACTTTTTGCACACCTGAACTACAATCGATTGAGAAAAAGGACATTTAGCTCAGTTACTCAGTTACAAAAGTCAGATTACAGCTCAATCGATCATAAAGTGGCAGCAAGAAAATGAGCAGGAAACAGAAGAACCCAGGGGTGACAGATGTTCATCTGGGAAGAGTTCATCAGGGAGCAGAGTTCAGTCGAACTTCACAGCTCAGCTGGCCATGCAACGTGTTTGTGCGACATCGCGGATGGGGAGAGGTGAGAAGTGAATGCATGTGAATATCGTAAGTATGTGGGGAAAACATGGAGGGAGGGTGGACAGAAGAAGTACTGTATGTGGTTACGCTGGTATGCGGGTGATGGCGGGGACGTTTTAACCGTTACAAAATTCCACACCTTGAAATAACAACATGCGCACTGCAAAATATTATTCTCCCTCAGCAAACTATATTAACTCAAACGTGTTCTTTACCACTGTGTGAACATCAAGCTCTTAACTTGCAAACTGTCCTCCAGAAGGTTTCAACCTGAGCTCATCAACATTTAGTCTTATCCACTCAGCTCCAGACAAACTAAATGTTAAAGGTGCCTGTGTGTGTGTTGGATGGCGGATCGAGGGAGTCAAAAGTCCAGCGACAGACTGCAGAGCGAGCGCACGCTGCAGGAGAACAAACCATCGATGTTTTTGATCTCTGTTAACGGAAGAGCAAGGCAACTTGACGCCACGGTGACTGCAGCAAGAAGAAGACTAAACAAGGCAGAGAGTCAACAGAATGACAGCACTAAACAACGAGAGGAACGTTCAGCAGGTCGTGGTGTTTATTAGTTGCACACACCCTGGGAGATAAGTGAGTGAGAGGCTGACTAATTGAAACAGCTCTTAAATCTCGTCAAGCCATAAAACACTTGGAGTGAACTAAATCACAGGCGTCACAGGTCATAAAGTGAGCCTGCAGCAGAGATCTGACCACAGCTGTCTGCAGCTGGATGCAAACACATGTTGAGGTTTGCCATCCAGTTGTATCTGGTGTTGTCTTGATGCAAACTTCACAATGCTCCACTCTGGCCTCAGGACTGTTTCGTGTTTGGCAGCTTTCTTGAGTGAGGCTTTAGTTTCACTGTTCAGCGGTTTCTCTTCCGTACGGTTCATCAGATGTGCCACGATTCATGTTTTAATGTATTTTACCTCCTACCACGAGTTTTAAACAAATGACCTTGGAAACAGATGATGGCAAACTCAGAGCTGAACTGAATCTTCTTCCATTCTGTTAGCTCCTCTTTCTCTTTCTTTGCTTTAATTCGTTTAAATTGCTGGAAAAGTTCCTCCAGACATGGGCAGGGCCCTTTACGCTTATTAGCAAAGGCTGCGCTGGTTTCCTCTAAAAAGAAAGCCACGCAGAAAGACAGGGTTTTCTGCTACCAGTTAGTTTATGGGAGCAGACCAGAGGCAGACTGATTCCCTCCTTCTCTTTTAGCTTTATGTGTTCAAATCCTAATGAAAATGTGAATCAGGATCATCAAAACCTGTTTTAGGCTCAGATTTAATGTAAGCACACACACACACACACACACACACACACACACACCATATTCATATAGTTCACCTGCTTACAGGTACAGGTCCTCGAGTTACGGCGCCCCCGACCTACGACGCTCCGGACTTACGAACGGCACCCGACGACGTCATCCGGCAGCATACGGCACTATTTTTCAGAAAATTTCACTAATTTCCGGGGTTTTTTTGTGTTTGTTAGCT
>JARVGS010000548.1:5807047-5818135 GCA_031762315.1 Hypsolebias antenori | reverse complement strand
AGTATGATAAACTACTATTTACTACTTGTACTACTATTCCTACTTCATAGTTTTTCCACATATCGTGGGTACAGATCCCACACGATAAACCTGGGACTACTGTATGGTCTTTCTGAAGGTCCTTGTTGTGTAGACATTGAATGTTTTTATAAATAATGTTTTTCAATCCAACTCAGTTAGAAAAGGGGGTCAAAATGAACAATTTTGCCCAATCCAAGGGCTAGTTTCAGTCGATACATTAAGTCTGATACCCAACATCTTTGATACAAGTTCATAAAGCGTTTTATTTGATTGTCTGTCAAGAAATCTGCACTAAATGAAGTATGGTTATTTGCAAAATGATTAACAACAAAAATATATTTTTATCATGCTTGCTGAAGAAGTGAACCCAAATGCAAACCCCCAAAACTCAAGAACTCAAAGGTAAAATAATTACACTAATTTATTTTACAATAACACAAAACAAAAACTCACAACTGAAATATTCACAATGAAAAAAATGAACTATGAGAAGATTAAAACAACACAAAACACACAGGTCCTGACAATTTTACATTTAAAATATACTGGGGGGCCAGATGAGACGTTGACCATGACCAGATTTGGTCCCCGCATCTTGAATTTGATACATGGTTTAATTGAATTGATTTAAAAAAGCAAAACCATGTAACAGTTTAACATAAGTTATATTTTCATCTTTAAATCACTTCTTGGTCTGCTGCCTTCATACATCTCCTCCTATAAGTCACTGAGTGAGTGCAGCTACATCGTGCACTCTCAGGACATTATTATATGCAGTGTCCCCTCAGTGAGGCCTGAACTTTGCAAAAGG
This sequence comes from Hypsolebias antenori, assembly GCA_031762315.1. NCBI lineage: Eukaryota > Metazoa > Chordata > Actinopteri > Cyprinodontiformes > Rivulidae > Hypsolebias > Hypsolebias antenori. The sequence continues at coordinate 5,817,303 of JARVGS010000548.1, read as the reverse complement.
GCCTTCTCCTACTCTGCTCCTGTTTCCTGGAATATCTTACAAAAAGATCTGAAGCTCTCGACCTTGACCTCTCTAAAGTGGCTTCAAATGTTTGTTAAGTTCCTGGCAAAAACCAATGCAGACATGTTCTTGTTTTTAGTTTTCTACATCACCTTACAACTTCGCTGTTTTTTGTAATACCATTTGATCTTCACTTGTTATTCTCAATTTGTACGCAGCCTTTTATGATTGTCCACTGTTGTCATCATTCTTTGTTTAAAAAAAAAAAAAAAATCAGGTCTCTCTTTTAAATGAGTCCCTGAGGCTCAATGGGATTAACCTGTATAAATAAAGGTTGAATTAATGAATTTGACCTTGATTTGTGACCTTGACCTTAGAGCTGGGGTGATGAAAAGGTTACGCAACTGTCCGATGATAATGTATACGTGTATAAAGTTTTGTTGTTATCCTGAACAGATCAGAAGTTATGGGCAGGACATAAGGAAGTTTATAGACGGAGACTTTACCATATCCTGCCTTTGATGTGCGTATAAAAAAAATAATAAAATGTAACATTTTTGACACAAAATGCTAGTTGCTTGTTGAGCAGCTGGTGAGCTTTAAGTTTTATCTGCCTCTGGGTAATAGAGTTTACATTTTAAATTAAAACGCCCTAAAGTACGATCTGTTTCTTCTAATCATCTTAAGTCCAAGTTGGACGGCACACTGCAGTGATCAGGATTTTGTCATGATGAACCAAACAGTGTGAAGCTTCACCTCTGGGCAACACGTTCCAGGCGATCGTGTCGGTGATGGCGGTGAAGATCCAGTTGAGCTCTCCGAGCGGCGTGCGTCTGTCGTTGAGCCTGCCAGGGATCCTGCAGCACACAGAACACAACACAGATGGTAGCGTGTCAGCCGAGCTCACCGTGTGTCAGAGTTTACTCACGGGGCGAGGTGGCAACTGCTCCAGACGATGACAACACGTCGTGATGCTTTCAGTGTCTTACTCAGAGAAAACTACAAATGAATATTCGCCTGTTTGTGCTCAAAGCAGCAGCAGGTTGGGGGTGGAGTGACCTCAGGTAAACATTTCATCAGAGATGCGGCCGTTTGTTACAATGTTCAGACGCTCTGAACAAACTGAGAAACTTAAATAAATCTGTGTGCTGATGTGACTTGACAAGGACTGAGCGGCAAAATATTTATTACATTTATGAAAAAAGTCATCGCCTTGCAGCGGATGCAAACCACAGTCACTATTTTACATACCGGTAGATAACAGTCATATAAAAGGTTTAAAAGTTTCATGCCTCAGGTCAGACAGAGCACGAGCAACATCCGTCCCAGACAAAAGTTTCAAAGCAGATTAGTTTCAGAATGTGCTATTCGAGACCTTTTAACAAAACAAAAAAAAAAAAACAAGCAGGGCTGAAAATCTTAGACGAAGGGTCGCCAAGTGAAACTTAACTCAGCAAATAAATCAGACGTTCAACAGTGCCATCAGCTCCAGACTCTCAAAAACCCAGTTACACCCATCTACTGTCCAGAAACGTCAGGTTAGAAGAGGAAGAACATCATGGAAACAAACTTGCTCAACTATTGTAAAAGCCGTTAAACTGGGTGCAGGAAAATGGCAGCAGGTGATCTGGAACAAGAAGACAAAACAAGAAGCAGACAGTCCTGATGCATGCTCCAGCAGACAGACAGTTTCTCCCAGGGCTGCGGCTGTCGACTAGTTAGCAAACAGCACTCGCATCAAGTTTCCACAATGTTCGAGAACAACACGGGTGTTCTCAATGTGCTCACGAGCCACAGAGGCTCGCTGACTTCCTACTTGAACATTGAACACATTCAAGCATTCCAACCATTGGCGTCAGAAGCATTTGTAATGTGGGGGGAACACACTGGTGGGGTGGGGTGTCTGGGGGTAGTCCCCCAGAAAAGTTTGAAAAAAGTAGATGCCATTTCCTGAATTCCGGTGTATTTTAACGGGTTGTTAAACATCTTCATTTATGTACATAAGTAAAAATTTGATTCAATGACTATTTTAGTGAGCATGGCACAACAAGAAGTAACCCCTGACCAACAGCTCTCCTTGTGTGAATAGAGCATGCTCCGCTTCTCTCACACATCCAACCCCCTCTCCCCCAGGTCGACTATTGCCGGAAATAATGTAGCACTAAGCTAGCGCACCATATAGAAGTGTCTTCCCCACCTCCGTCAACGCCCTGCCAAACAACCGAGGAGAAACACTGCATGCGGTGTAGTGAGTTGTTGTAGGCAACCAGGAAAACCTGGAGTGGACTTTTATTGGTTTGAGTATTAATCAAGCGGAATGGATTTGTTCTAGAAGAAATATTTCATGGTAAATGTGTGTATGTGTGTGGTGGTGGGTCCAAATTAATATACAGGTACTCCTCGACTTACGAACGGGTTCTGTACCTACAATCCGTTCTTAACTCGATTTTAATGTAAGTCGGAACTCATTATACTGCGCCGCAAACCCGTTCGTAAGTCCGGATATTTGCCGTAAGTCGAGGAAATACATGTAAAATGTATGTTAGCACACCCGTTCTTAAGTCCGAGTTGCTGTAAGTCGAGGGCGCCTTAAGTCAAGGACTACCTGTATTTAAATGTGTGTGTGTGTGTGGGTGGGGGGGCAGGCCGGGTGGGGGGGCAGGCCCCCTTTACATATAATTGTTGTGACGCCTATGATTTCAACTACAAATGTATTTCAAACAGTTGCTGCAGGCTTCTTGAATCCATTACTCAATTTATGTTCACACTCAGTTCCTTTTTTTTCCGAGACCTGCGTTTTTTTGTTGGTTTGTTTGTTTGTTGGTTGCATGATTTAATCTTCAGACTACTTTGAACAGTTCACGGCTCTGAAGCAACCCACAGAAGACGACGTGACGTTACATGCAGCACGCAGCGTTTGCAAATTGAACCATATGGATGCTACAAGTTACCATGTGTGTATCGATTCTTAACTCGGTGTGAGATCAGAATCAATGAAACTATTATCCGACAGGCTTGTATGGTCCAGAGTTTATATTTAATTTCACCTCAACGGCTCCTCCTGTGCAGCATTTTATTTTTGGAATAGGAGCGACTTACTGAAGATAATAATGAGCTCAAGTATCGATCCCATCACGTCACTATCACTACTTTCCGACACCAGCGTTAGAGTCAGTTTATTATTGCCATTGTCAATGAACAGGGTTCACAGACTAGGAACTTGCTTCAGCGTAAAGGTATACGTTGTAGTATACGTTGGTGTAGATTCTCAGTAATCCAGACATGACTACTGGTAATTTAAGGACAAAATACAATGCAATTAAACTTCTGTTCTGTAGCTGTGCAGAGTTTTAAGCTTTAAACTGACGTGGGTATTGATATGATCAATATTTAAATTGATCTGCATTTCACATTCAGATAAAAAAACTGATATAAGAGTAAGATACAGGAAAAATAAAATAAAATAAATACTGATTTGGGTCGCTTCTGCCTGCAGTGTGAACATAGCCTTCGTTTCTATAGATTCTATAAAAGTAGAGCTGTGTTGTGACACCTGCATGGGAGCTCTCTGACAGAAAACACCTGAGGCCAAAATTCCAAATGTCCAGGTCTAAAAACTAAATTGATGACATATAATTATATATTTAAAAAAGAAAAAACTGGTCCAGATCTTTAAGTATTTTAGAGTCTTATTCAAGAGTGAATATAAGCTGAAGTAGGAGATGGATCCAAGAGTTTGGGGCCTTGTCTTCAGTAATGAAGGCATTGCTTCAATCTGTTGTAGTGAAGAAAGAGTTGGGTCGAAAGGTAAAGTTCTCAATTTACTGGTCTGTCTACGATCCAGCTCTCGCCTACAGTCATGAGGTTTGGATCATGACGGAATGAATGAGGCACCAAAGTGGATAAAAATGGCTTTCTACAAAGATTCCGTGAAGTAAAGGCCACACACAGAGACTTGATCGCATCACAGCGGGAGTGGTGGCGCAGAGTTTAGAGAAGGTGGACCTGAGTTCAGAAGGTCGCCGGTTCAACTCCCCAAACTGACAATATCAAAATGTGGGTGGGGAAAAAAGTGAAACACCCACTCTGGGCCCTTGAGCAAGGCCCTTAACCCCCACCATCTGCTCCCTAGGGCGCCCTAATTGGCAGCTCCCTGCTCCACACAGAGGGCTATGATAGCTCAGTGGTCTGTGGTTGCGTCAGGAAGAGCATCCAGTGTAAAAACAATCACCAAGTCTTCTTATGAGTTAGTTTGCTGTGGCAACCCCTGAAGAAGGGAGCAGCCTTAAGAAGAGAAAGAAAGATTCAAGTCAAACCTATAACCACAGAAGGTCTGCACTTTGTCAGAAACATCTTGGAACAAAGGACAACAAGAATACCACATACATAACATTATACGCTCATCGGCAAACAGGTATATGGCAATCTATAACAATGGTCTGGACAAAGACACGCATAACCTTTGACCTTGATTTGTGACCTTGATCTTGGACTGGGGTGATGAAAAGTGTATGTGACACTACGTCTAGTGATGACGCATTCGTATATGAAGTTTTGTTAAATTATCTTGAGTGGATCAGACGTTATTAGTGGTACAAGAGAACAGTTATATGTCACATTTCTGCCCCTGCCTGCCACAGTTTTCTGTTTTCACGTCTGTTTTGCATATTGCCCTTCCTTCAGCTCAAGCCTGCTCTCTTCAAGCCTTGCCACGCCTCGCTTGTTTTCACGCAGCAATCAACACTCATCAGATTCACCTCTTCACCTGCCTATTTAAGCTCCATGTTCACTACCAACCAGTGCCAGATTATCGAACCTTCAGTAGTAGATGTCCAGCGTTCATGCCACAGCCTTGTTTGACTTCTTGGTTCTGACCTCTTGCCTGCCTCTTGGACTCTTTGCTTTGCTTATTCCCTGCTGGATGTGAACCACTCTCTCTGACCACAGTAACTACTCTACTCTGCCTTGCCTCGACTATGTCTCTCGCCTTGCCCTCAGGATTTGGATTAGGAACTCTGACCGCTTGTGTACGACCTCAGACCGATCTACTGGACCTTGATTCTGGACGTGCCCCAACACATTAAGCTGCACAGCTCTGCTTCTGCTCTACCACCACTGGTGACCATATCGGATCCTCCTGTCTCACGGATTCAGCCCTCTGCCTGACTGTGAAGGTTAGTGACCGCCTTGCTTGTCTTTAAGAACCTTCACAGCCAAAACTCAAGTCATTGACACTCCTGTCTCTGCAGCTCGAGTGGCCCACGGACCCAGACCTCCACCGGAGATCTGCTTTAATAAACTCTTTAAACCAGTCCTGTATTCTGGTGCAGTTACTGAATCCAAAACAGGTTATTGTCAGTATAGGTGGAGACTATTCCATAATTAGCATCAGCAATAAAATGTTTATGGTTATGCATGCATCATCTGAAAATCTCTGTTTGACTGAACAAAAGTGAAGTCTGTCTTGGAAACTTACTTCTAAAGACAACATGTGGGGAATAAATACAACAATACACTGTGTTGCACAACTCCACCAACACAAAGTGTTCTCTTCCAATTTCCCTCAGCACGTCATCAAGTTCTGTCGCTCCCAAACAATTATCATCATCGTTATTTTTACACCAGAGCACAGATACAAGCCAGCCCTTCTGTTCATCTGACAAAGGCCTTGAACCTACTTTCAATTAACAGGCAAATGTGACACACACACAAAAAAGCGTTAAATAATACCTATTGTGTCAAGTCGTAAAGATCCTCCAACAACTTCCTTTCAAATGTGCAGGGGGTGAACTTTTCCTGACCTAAGCCTTCCATATCTGCCTCTAAGTGACAAATAATGGCAGCAGTGAAGCTGCTGGCAGGTACAAGTCCTCGGTGTAACGATGAGGGCCGGCCAACTCCTGAGTACTTTGAGTCGCTGCCAAAGGTGTTTGGAAAGTCAGCAGAGAGGATGAACACTCAGCAGTTCATCTCCTCGCTCAGTATCTAGTCCAATACGTTCGAAAACAGAAAATCATCCTGCCAGACGGATGAAAAATGCCCTCTGAGGTGCTTAGGCTTAAGACATCAATCAAAGTTAGTGTCATTTGTGTTGTTTTTTGTCATGGTTTACTCATTTGAGTTTTGATTTAAATGCACCTCAGACAGTTTCATACTGGTGTTCTTACTTTTCACCATGGAGAATTTGTCAGTTTCCCAATAAATTCCTTGTATAGTATCAATGTGTATGTTATAATCTGGTTTCTTGACCTTTAAACCTAATGAGACAACAGCATTATTATAATTTTAAGTACAAAGCCATGCTCTAATACTCTGAAAGGCCTGTTATGAGCTACCACTCTTCATTTCTTCCATTTAAAACTCCTTTAATTTTTCTGAACCTTGTAGAATAAACGTTTTCATATTTTTCATCTTGGTCACAGAATAATCTTCAGATCAAACTACAGCTTTAAGATTTTGTCTTTCTGGGAATGTTTTAAAGCTTTGATATTTGTGTATAACTGACGAGGATATTCTCAAGTTAGACTTGTACTTGTTTTATGTTGAATATGACTTGTTTTGTGGTTATGCATCACTGAACGTTTGTAGTTTTTAACATTAATGTTTTTCTGGACAGGAATTAAAACAGAATGCAAGTAAACCTTAACATTTTTGATGTACAATATTCAAGTACACTGATGTTACATTATGCAGAAGTACAAAGATTTATTTATTTTTTTGGCTTGTAAGAGGCGGAGCAGAGTGAGGGAGCAATTTTATCCACCACCAAGTGCAAAGGTGGAGCCAGGGTGTGGCCAATGGAGGCCATCACCACCACAGATTAATCTTTGGCCACTTTGGTCACTCCAATCGTTAGAGGAAACTATACTTTAAAGCAAAATACAAAAATCAGAAAGCATAGTTTTCTCAAATGATATGGGTGTTTGGTTTGCATATATGTATCGGTATAGTGGTGGTCATCTTGGATTTTGACATAGCAATCCAATTTTCGATAGGGACCTTTGTTACACATAGATGCAGACACATACCAAAATGGAAGTCAGGAAGTTCCTTATTTTTAAAGTTATCTAGGTCGGAAGGTTTATATCGGTGCGTGTACGGCAGCAGCCATCATGGATTTTGACGTGGAAACCCATTTTTGGACAGGGACCTTTATTACGCCGATATGCAGACACACACGACAATGGAAGCTGGTACCTCGCCTATTTTTCAAGTTATTGTCCTCACAACACAAACAGACAGATGGTGGGCATTTCCAATTCCCCCTATTCGTTCCGTGATGGGGGACTGTTTTTATTAGGTACAGTACATGCAATGTTTCAAAGTTGCTTTGTTTACCAAGCTTTGCATTATTCTAATAATCTGTGGCATAGATCCACTGTAGATCTTGCCATGCACTATCATAGTATGAAAAAAAGGTGATGTTGTGATGTTATTATCTTATGCCGAATCTTGAAACACACCAAGGAAACCTGAGGAATAGCTGCAAAAGAGCCACAGTGCCGCTTCATTTTAACCACATAAAGAAGATTATAGCACAGATCATTGACCATTACTGTCTATCATTTTCCTGAAAAGTCTTAGTGTAAAACTGGTGGTACTTTATAACTCTGGATGCTCAGGTTAAATATAAAAAAAATCTGGATATAAGGTACAGAGTCCTCTATTAAAGGGGGAAAAAGATCTTATCAAATAAAGAGCCACATCTCTTCCTCTTCTGCCTCTTCATGTGACGTCACAAAAGTGTTTCATTACTGGATCGATACAGTATATCCTGCTGTACTCTAAATTTAGGGGCTATTACAGTCATATGATTCCTTTAAAAGAGAGATTGGTTGTCAGAAACCTGTCTGAGAGTGAACTGAGGCAAAAGAAATGGGAGATGGGTAAGAACCGGGGAACCGTCTTACAACAAAAAGCTCGTTGGAGGAAAGTGGCAAATATAGATCAGCCTACATTGTTTGTTTCAACCACCCCGTGAGACAAAAGAAGAAGAGATGAGCAAGTCTGAGAGTGGAGGAAGCAGGGAGGGATGGAGCAGGTGAAGTGCACGTACAGTCCTCCGTGCTTCGTGACTCTCTTATGTAAAAAGTCTATTGTGACTGGATGCATCCAGAATGTGAGTTGGACGAACGTGCGAAGCAGAGACAGAAGGACGCCCAGATGGAGCAGAGACAGAGGAACGGTCAAACTCATCAACAAATCAGCAACGTGCAACTATTCAGAAGCTGCGGTCGTATCGAATTATCTCCGCAGCAAACGTTTTCAACATTTCGCGGCCGACGAGTGCTTTGATGCCGTTTCCATTTCATGTGCGACCTTTAAATGGGACAACCGGAGCAACACGAGTGGTCAGCGAGCACGGTGCCCGGTTGATTTACTCACACTCACGCCCACGTGCTCGGAAAGGACAATCCAAAATAATAAAAAATAAAAACATGGAAAATATGATTTGACGCCAGTTTACATGGATGAAAATAATAATTAAAAAACCTGTTCTGACTCTGTTTGGGAAAGAACTTTAGATAAAACTTGTATTAGTTTTATTCGTCATGAGGATTTTTTCTATTTTAGGTCAGTTGTTCAAGTTATGGAGAGAGGTGTGGGAGTGGTGACACAGAGGTTAAAGAAGGTGAAGATCGCCGGTTACATTCCCGAAACAGACATTAAAATGTGGGCGGGAAAGGTGAAACGCCCACACCTGCCTTTAACCTCATGTGCCCCACTCTGGGCCCTTGAGCAAGGCTCTTACCCCACCATCTGTTCCCCTGGGCGCCCTAGACAGCAGCTCCCTGCTCCACACAAAGGGCTGTGGTAGCTCGGTGGTCTGTGGTTGCGTCAGGAAGGACAGCCGGTGTAAAAGCAAATGTTAGGTCCGTGCGACTTAGTTCGCTGTGGTGACCCCTGAAGAAGGGAGCAGCCGAAAGAAGAAGACTGGAACCATTTTTTTTACAATTTTTATGCTCGTTTTAGCTGCTCATCAAATGTTCAGGCACGTCTGCACTTCATTGCTTCTTTGAGTAAATCTGAGTAACAACATTCCCGTGTACAGAATTTAATATTTTAATGTTCCTCAGAACAGATCGGTTAAATTCTTGAGCCAAATGCAGACCAGGAGCCACCAGTTGACGATCATTGCTGTGCAACATGTTTATTTTATGCTCATAACTTTTTAGTACAAAAGAAATTCTCTAATGAGGAAAGTTTGTGGAAGAAGCGATAAAAGCAACTAGCCGAATGATTCTTAGCAAAGTTAAAAGTTAAAAAGTAAAGGGCGGATCTGTCTCCTGTTTTAGACTTTAGTCAGGACGCTGGCCCGGCTCCACGGAGCTGAGAGGTGAGATGGGTTTACTTCCATTTTTCTTTTATGAGCTCTGAGACTATCCATTATTTAAGTGCCACGGACATCAGCTGACTCAACATTTAGCCTTCTGTCCGACACCGAAGACACGCCATGAACCAAAACAGCACTTCAGCGCTCAATGTTTTTGTAATAAAAAAAATTGTTTTAAAATTTGTCACGACTGCTGAGACATCAAAACTGACAGGTTAGTAAACCATCACCATGAAAGTGGTAAAATAATGTCTAACACATTATTGCTGAACAAGAATATGATGCTTATACACCTAAAACACATTTTTTATGTGTTGCAGGGTACTGCAGTGATGCGTACCTGTTTATGATTTCTTGCAGGCAGGTTTTTATTTAACCTTACTGACCTCCAGTTTTATATTTGGTCTGTTAAAAGCAGCTGAACAACCTCTGTCTAATCGGTTCACCCTCCAGTTTGGACTTTTTTATTCTGAGGAAATTTTAAAATACTGTACAAATCTTCCATTTTATAGAATCTGATCTGAATTTAATTGTAATCTGGCATGATTTTTGTTAGTAAGCAGTATGCTGACTGCTGAGGGATTTGAATGAATGTTTGTACTTTTAAACGTGTAATAAACCTTAATGTTTTTGATGTAAGATATTGAAATGTGTCAGAGTTGCACTGTGGAGAAGAACAGGCAGGTTTTGGTTTTGCTGGTCCAAGGCAGCGCAGTGACAGTTTCTACACCAAGATGCAGCCACACAGCAAAATGCAAGTCAGCGCATGCTTATTATTTGTTATCCAGCTCACAAGGTTTATAAAATACATACAGCCATCTCAGAGTTTGGCATGGCAACACAGTTTTACCTTTCTTACGCTGAGATGTAGCCACACACCAAAACTGAAGTTGGTGCCTCACTTGTCTTTTTTCAGTTTATG
>JARVGS010000548.1:5757296-5768139 GCA_031762315.1 Hypsolebias antenori | reverse complement strand
ATGTTAGCACACCCGTTCTTAAGTCCGAGTTGCTGTAAGTCGAGGGCGCCTTAAGTCGAGGACTACCTGTATTCTAATCTGGTGATGAGATTATGAACTGAAGATGATGGAGACTGAACATTTTTCACACTTTTTTTGTTGAGGGACTTTATTCTGAAATAGTTCCACTATATTTAGACAGTTTCCCTCAGACGGGTGAACCTCTGCCCGTCTTTACTTCTGCGAGATTCAATCTCTTTAAAATGCTCTTTTGTACCCAGTCCTCTTACTGACCTGTTGTCAATTACAGTAACTTAAATAGTTGTAAACTGTTCCTCCAGCTGTTTTGTTTGTACGCAACTTACTGTTTGACCTTTTTTTTTAATTGTTGATGGCATAAAATTACAATTTTACAAAACATTTTCCAACAAAATGGTACAATTTCTCAGTTTTAACATTTGTGATGCTCATTTTGTTCCGTGATGAATAAAACGTGGGTTTGACAGATTTTCAAATTATTACATTCTGTTTTTATTTACGTTTTACTAAATGGTCCCACCATTTTTGGACGGGGTAACGGTGTAACTTTAAAGGGATGGCTTCTAAATGACCTTCTTCAGTAATAAAATATTAAAATTTGTTCTGCAGGACTGCCTGTTCCTCAAAGGTGCAGGTGATGGGAAGTGTCACAACAGATGAAAAAGCACCAACGCACATTGTGGTGCTCTGTTCTGATAAACGGTATTAGCCAAACATTTGGGAGTGGGTCAAAAAGGACATAAATAAACTGGACACAAAGAAAGGGAAGCTGGTAGACACGAGAGAAAGACATCAGGTTAAAAAAATGAAAGAGTGGTGAAAGGAGATGTAAGAAAATAATCATCCTTCAACATCCTGAAAGAGGAAGCTGAGAGTCTACAAGGATGAGGTGATGCATTTAACGAGGAGGAGACTAAAGCAGGAAGGAGAGGCGGGACTGAATTAGATAAAAAAGCTCAGCAGATGGAACTAATAAATGAATGCACAAACTATTCCTGTTCATTTCAAACGTATTTTACTGAATATACTACCGAATTATAATCAAAAACATTAAAAAAAACTATCACTATTTTTAATCATGTCCATTAATGATAATGATGTAAATTAATAAAATCAAATCCAGTCTGTAAAACAAGTAGTTTCTGCATCAATAAAAAGTGCCTTACGCTAGAAGTGGGCGATGTATCAATTTTATCAGATTGTGAGTTTTCTCTTGTGAGACATCACAAATGACTAGATCCCAAATAGAGTGTGCATTTAACATCTGATTCACAGGGACGTTAGCTTTCCCAGGTGCTTTTAACGGTTCACAGCTTCCCTTATCCTAAAAACAAGAGCAGAAGTTCAGCTCCATCAGAAATGTTGTGCAGACTTTTAATATTTTTAACCTCAATGTTTTGAGTTTTTAGGTAGTATGTTGATAAATTTTAATTTTATCTAAAGTGTTGTCTAATGTTAGCTTTAAGCTACATTACTGCTGAGTTTAGCTTTTAAGATACCAGCTTGCTAATTTAAGCTTATGGTAATGGTCTGGTGTGTTTAACTTTTAGTTATAGATTTGTTATCTTTAGATTTTAGCTACTGTGTTGCAAATTTTAGATTTTACTTACAATTTAGTTAATTTTATCCTTTAGCTAATGTGTTTCTATTTTAATATATTAGCTATGATCATCCTAAGTTTAAATGTTAGCTACATTTTTATTAATTTTAGTTGTTAGCTATTCTTAAACAAATTTGGCTTAAAGGAATGGCTTTACTATGTTTGGATTTTAGCTATGGTGTGTCTTACCTTTAGCTATGGTTTGACTATTTTTTGTCTTTAGAAATTAGTTTATTTATCTTTTAACTATGGGCTAATTTAAACTTTCATTAATGGTTTAATATTTAGCTTTTAGTTGTGGATTTTGTATATTTATCTTTTAGCTGCTGTTTTGATCATTTTAGATTTTTCATTTTAGTTACAATTTAGCTATATTCAACTTTTAGCTAATGCGTTTCCATTTTTAATTTTTGGCAACAATATTGCTTATTTTAAATGTTATCTAAATCTTTATCCATTTTAACTGTTAGCTATTGTTTAAACAATTTCTGTTTATGCTACTGCTTTCCTATATTTAGCTTTATGATTTTGCTCATTTTTACTTTTATGTCTGGCTCAGCTGTTTTTGCTTTTAGTTTAGTTATTTTAGCATTTAGCTACAATTTTGCAAAAATTTAGCTTTTAGCAACAATTTAGTAAATTTTAGCTGTTAGCAACATTTTTGCTCATGTTAGCTTTAGTTAGTTTTGCTTATTTAAAATTGTAATTACTTTACTCATTTGAATTTTTAACTTTTATTGTCCTCACTTTAACTATTAGCTAATGATTTTTAGTCTTTAGGTACTATTGTGGCAATTTTAGCTTCTGTTCTGTTTGTTTTAACTATAACAATTCAGTAAGCAACTCGATCTTCAACAAATTTTAGTAACTTCATCAGCATTAATGCTGCATTTGTATAAAAAACATGTTTTCTCTTGTTCTAATTAAACAAATGTTTCCGGTGAGAGGACCTCAGGTAGTTTCTTTCCATTATTCTCTGAAGCATCAATAGTATAAGCTGAAATGTTTAAAAACAGCTGCTGTTACATTAAATCCAAAAAAATGCCGTAATCAGTGGTAAGAGGCAAAAGTCCTCTAACAATAATCCCGTGACCTTGCAGCATCCTGAAAAACACCACCACAAAGATGACGTGAAGAGATTATTACTGAATAGTCTGAAGGGGAACTGCAGATTTTTTTTTAATGAAACTCGAGTTTTCAACTATTTCTGCTGCTTCATGTGAAACGACAAGGTCATCCTCAGCGCTGAGGGAGAGCTGGTGTCAAACTCCAACCTAATTAAGACGTTGACCGAGTCGGTAAATGCTCCAGATCAATCTTCTAACATGGCCGCGGTGTTCCTAATGGTGAGTCTGCTTAATACAGAGATAAGCTTCCTGTGTTGACAGACAGAGCCACTATCCGTCTTCATTAAACTCACCGTGCTCGTGGAATAGCAGCAATGAATGGCTTTCTGCTCCACCCCCCCACCTAGATTATTTTTTCTGCTTGCATTCCTGTGAATCTGATGATCGAGATCCGCTCAGTATCAGTAGATTCAACCTGATCTGACACATGATCAGATATGGCTTTTCTTAACTTTAAATTAAAAAAATAAAGATGCCCGTTTCATCATTTTAAATCCTGCGTAGTTCAAAGGTCAATTTATGTCTTTCATGTTTTATTTACTGTGTTATTTACTCACTGATACTTAAAAAAAAAACAAGAACAAAGGAAGGTAAGTGATGAATATTAAAGAACAATATGTGGCATGTGAATGTTTGAAAGTCATTTTATTGTTCTATTTTTATTTATTTACCGTATTTTTCGGCATATAAGTCACGGTTTTTTGCATAATTTGCATGTTTTGTGACTTACACACCAAACTGACATATTCATGGATTTGTTTCCCATATTTATAAACCAATGTTTGGCTGAGTTATGACAGTTTTCATTCATTCTGACTGTAAATATTGAACATTACCATTTTCAGCCGCTAGATGGCACTCGAGTTGTATGGCATGCCGATGAGTCATGTAATAGGTTAAAGTGGCTATTAATGACACAATCGGCTTGCCATGGCCTGCCACCTTCGTCCAGCTCCGGGATAATGTCTAAAGCAAATGTCAAATCAGCTTCGTTTCGCTGCACCGCCCTGGCGAAATGCAGCTAATTTGACCACTGAAGTGCGTTTATTAAGTAAAAGTTCAACTGAGACACACCTTTACTATAATGTCGAGCAGACAAACAATTGGTTTTAGGTGGTTATCTTGTTAAATTCTTGTTAAAGTCCTCCCGTGCACGCTCCCACGGCCGCCATTAGGCAGCCAGTTGATTTTTGGCACAACACCGGCCCACATTTCTGGGTTGTAAGCGATGACGCATAATGGATGTGACTTATAAGTCGAAGCGACGTATTTGTTTTTTACACTTCATTAGACATAATGGCGGTGCAACATTTAAGGCGGAAAGTACGGAAATGCACTAATACCAAAACTCACAGAACGCTATTACAGATGAAGCTGCATTGTTTTTGATGCATCGCTTTGTTAATGTTTTTATTAAAATTTCTGGAAAGTTTTGAACCCAATACTGTACTGAAAAACTTCCAATGAGAAACATGTTCAAGATCATGCACAGTCACCCTTAATTATTTAACTTTATACATGTATTTTCTGATTAATTGAGAGGTCCTACACTAAGACACGTGATCCAAGCTGGACTTTGCTTTGCTACAAGTCTTTACATCATGGCCGAGGTCAAGGCTGGATTCTCATTTCAAATAATTTCTGTCGTTACAGCTGTGGGAGTGATTTGACCTCTGGGAGCCAACAGAGGTCCATTTGGATAAAATATAACTATTCAGCCGTTTCTATAATTACATAATTAAAAAGTGAAACTGAAAAATACTTAAATGTTAATGAAATTGCCTCAGATGATGATATATCAATTAAAGTGTTGAGTCGTTTTGGAAAAGCAGGTCCTTTCTGAAAGGAATTGCGTTTTAGTGGGGGGTACTTCTAGTTTTTAATGCCTCTAACTCCTGAAGGTTTCTGCTGTCACGGGTCAGAGAAACTGGGTCTTGTCAGGATTGTGATACACAGTGAAATATATCCAGTAGCACAGAAACACATGCACTATCCTGTCACCACACTCGCATGCTCATTACCTGGTGAAATGACTCATGCCCTGGTCACATTTCCACTCTCTGCGTGTGGAACTAAATCTAAGTTTGTGACAAGTATTTAAAGCCAGGTGATGAATTTATTTATATTGCTTAAGTGGGATGGATCGTGGCAGCTGTGTGTGAAATGTGGCGACACAGAAACAGACATTTTTGGATATTTTATAAATATCAGAAAATAAGTTTGACGTTGATGTGAATTCAGTAAAACAACTCTGGTGCTGCAGTTTAATCTGCTGCCATTTTCACAGAATAAAAGTATTTTCACCAGCTGAAGTAAAGGAAAACAAGAGTACTGCATACGGCACTTTATACACCCGATGGACAAACTACCATATTTTTTGGACTATAAGGCGCACCGGATTATAAGGTTCACCATCGATTTTTGAGAATATTAAAGGAATTTAAGTGCACTTTATAGTCCGAAAAATACGGTATTAATGGACGTTTTACAAACAATTCCATTCCCTTAAGGTTATAATGACTCTTTTTTAATAAATTTTAATTGAATACATGGGGGTATTTTTATGAGCTTTATACATGACTTGTAAAATACTATATTCAACCAAATCATAAAATGTTTAAAATTTCAACAGACAAAATAATATATTTAATTTATATTTGATGGGTGACCATAGCACTACCTACTAAAAATTCTTATGACTCTTTTTTTACCCCCCACCCCCACCAGCAAAAAAAAAAAAAAAGCTTGTATAAAATTTTACCTTGATTTGTGACTTAACCTTAGAGCTGGGGTGACGAAAAGATTGTGACACACCTTCTAGTGGTACGAATGTGTATGAAGTTTTGTTAAATGATCTTGAACAAATCCAAAATTATGCCCAGGACAAGCAAAGTCTTTGTATAACTGACCTTGATTTATGACCTTGAACTTGAAGCTGAGGTTATGAAAAGTGTAAACTACACTGTATCTATAGTGATGATGCACATGTGTATGAATTTCTGTTTAATTATCTTGAGCAGAAGTTACAGGCAAAACAAGTTAAAGTTTATGGACTTACAGATGGATGGAAACTATACCATAATAAGACCTGCCTTATGCAAGTGTATGAAAAATAAATAAAAAAGTAGCGTTCCTTGAAAGAATGCATTTCACCTGCCCCCTTTAGTGCTGTTAAATAGACTAAATTTATCTTACATTAAGGAATGACAACAAAGCTGTAATGATTTGGTCAAACCCTAAAAAACTAGTGTTGTGATTTTGACTGATCAGTTTAGAATCAGATAACATGGTTTAAATGACTCTCAGCTACTACCAGATCAAATTTCAGCTCAATATCTGTAAAATTGTCTAAGTTATAATCATTTTTTAATTAGTTAATGTTGATTAACCGTGACAGCTGTCTTGACTCTATAAATTAATCAGTTGTAGATGTGCATCCAATTAATATAGGCTGAAAGTTTTCATTTAACCTTTTCAGAGGATTATGAAATATTATGATAACGTTAAAGTTAATATATTTTCTTTCATTATCAATCACCTCCAAAAAGTGGACAATAATGACAAACACTTCCTATGTCCAGAATTTTTCTTTGTTTCCCACAAAATGCCCGTTTTTAAAACGCCACAGTTAAAGTCTTACTGTCGCTTTCTTCTCCTAACCCTCCTAACCTTATGGAGCCTCTGTCTTAACACTGAGGCCTTGTGGGTAGTTTTGACAGAACGGTAGTAGGAGGGTTAATTTATTTTTGCGGACCAATGAAAGAGCGTATCTTTGAACCAGCAGGAATTTGAGTTTACAGAACTGAGATCACAAATGTCATGACTCACTTATAAACATCAGAATTGACCAAAACAGTCAACAAGTAGCTAAATTTACATGTAGTAAAATGAAACATACCATTTTAGAGTTGACGTGTCCAAAACGTAGTGAGAAAAGGCAGAAAGAAGGGGACGGTGACAAAGAAGAGAGCAGAGATGCATCACGATCGATTGTCTTTAGCCTGTGGCGACCTGCAGACTCTTAATCCTGAAGACCCCCTCGCTTTTAATTAAGTACAGAAACAGAAAGGAATAAAGAGAGGCGGCCAAACCCTGCATGGTGAAGCTTTCTGTGGAGGATTTCCCAAAATCTATGTGACGACACGCCATCAAAGTAATTTATCATTGTTGTGAGTCATCACTCAAGGATCATGGTCCCAGGGACGTATGGGTTTCTCTCGCGAACCTGTTGCCTCCGCGACCCGACTATGGATAAGCAGTAGAAGATGGATGGATGGTTACATTAATCCGGTAAAGTAATTGAACTAGTTAAGCAACTATTACTTTTTACATGAAGTAACTTTTATTTGTAACAAATTATTATCCTCAAGTGACCTCCCCAACATTGCCAACGAATCAGCCTCTACTCCAGTAGATACAAAGCCTGTGACTCTGTTTACTGCAAAAAAAATCTCTGGAAACATTGGCTTTTAACATTAGTTTGTCCAAAGTTAATTAAGAATAAAAACATGTTAACACTGCAATGCTGGATTCACTGAATCTGCTGTAGTTTCCAGGCCAGGTGGATTTGTGGTTTTTATATTTCACTAACACGGATGTGCACAGAAACTTCAGTCTGGAGAATGAAAACAGTTGCATCTGAAGTGGTGAACACACAAACCTTCATTTGGACCAAGGATGGGGGTCGATTGCTACAGCACGTTAAAAAGGATGATCAGCACAAACAGCACTCTCAATCTTAAAAAGCCCTGCTAAAAAAAGTCACAAAAATTTACCTTAAAAATGCTACAAATATGGCATAAGACATCCAACAAAATAATCTGCCACCTCCCATTTATTTCAGTTTCTCCTTCTTCAAGGGTCACTACATCAAGCAAACTCACATGAAAGATTTGGCAATTTGTTGGACGCCCTTCCTGACACAACCTGGGCTCAAACCCGCAACCTCAGAATTACAAGACAGTGGCAGTGACCGCCAAGCTACTACAGTTGCCACCTCCAAATAAATAAAAAAACAAATAATGAATGAACCATACATAAACCCTATCCTGCAACCTCCCATCAATGGCATCTATTCAAAGTTTTACGTATGCAGACGTGTTGTACAGGTAATCCTCGGGTCACGACGGTTTCGAGTTACGAAGTTTCGAGGTTAAGACGCATCTCCCATTTACTATGAAAAGCCTTATTTCAAGTTACGCGGTTTTACGTCGTAAACATCATAATGCAGTGGCGCAGCGGTGGAAGAATATTGTACTGTACGTGGTGCAGCGGCAGAGGAATACTGTACTGTATGCCACTCTGGACCGAGGAGGACGCCGTCACCAGCTTCCCAGTAGGCCATTAACTCTTTTTGCCCTTCATTATGGCTCACAAACATAATAATAATTGATAATTATGTAGGGTACTGTGTCAGGATAGGCTAAGAGCTTGGTTAAACAGGTCCCATACATGTATATGGTACAGTAATCACGTATGTTCCGACTTGCGTCCAAAATCGGTTTACGCCGCCGCCTAGGAACGGATCTACGTCGTAAGTCGAGGACTACCTGTACCAATTTTGTGAGGTTCCAAGTGAAAATTAGCTAATTTTCCAGCAATTTTGAGCCTCCAGCTAGTGTCCAGCAGTTGCAGCCCAGTGGAAGTGGCTTAAGTGGTTTTAAAGCTTAAAGCTTTGACCAGCTTTTACCTAACTAAGGGCTGGTTTTAGGCTTTAGGTGCTTCAAAGAATTTCAATACACCCTATTGAAAAAAAAAACAATAAGCTAAAATTTGACCCCATACACAGTGTTGCTGTTGAGTGTGAGAAGCCATTCTTGTCTTGACAATTTTCAGAGAAACTTGAAGAACAAAATAACTTTTTAATTTAATATCGCCGCTACAGTTGGCTGGGTAAAGCTGTGTTAATCATGAAGAACAAAAACATGGAGACATGGGATCTGAATCATCGGTGTGGAGAAGAAAAGATCGGGTGACAGGCTGTGAAGTGACTAAGATGACTTGCAGTGTCTTATAAATGTCTTCAGGGATGAGTGGTTTTTGTCATCGCTGAGCTCTTGCGAAAGTCTGCCGCTGATTGTTTCCAGCCCCAATTTGCACCGTTGTCCTTCCACGCAGCGGTGCTTCTGCGCCCACACTCCACTCAACACACACGCCAAAATAAAATAAAATTGCTGGATGAAATGTGGGTGGTGTATCTATAGTCCCTGACCACTGATTTGCATCCTGGCCTCCTGTGTTGTCCCCTCCTGCTCTGCATCCTTTCCAGGTGACTCCTGCCAACCCATCCGCACACGAAGGACAACAAATACTCCGTCAGGATGTAAAAATAGTAACCGCTCGCTTTATTTTATTCTCAGACCAAACCGGTCAGTGGTGCATGACGAAGGGACGAGGTGGTGTAAATGAACCAATTACTTTAAGGTGGTAAATTCTAACAAGACTGTCTTGTTTACAAAAAGTAAAAATTTTTATTGGGGTAATATTAAGGTTCATGCAACTTTACTGTTTTTGACAACAAAAGTAAATTAAAAAAAGTTATAATAGATAATTGATTTAAAGTTAAAACTATGACAGCGAGCCAAATTGAACAATAACATTCAAAACTGGACAAATGTAACACCAACTCACCAACGTTGTCGGGTCTTACAATTGTACTCAACTGGATGTTTTTATGTATGAAGAACAAAATACATCCCAGGTCTAAAAACATTTTATTTTCTTAAAAACTGACTCTTTATTTTGTGATATTTTGACATTTTTTTCTTGGTCATGATGGTTCATCGGGCTCCCTGGAGTTCTTTCAAAAGGTTTCTTTGAACAAAAGTTTTCTGTTCACACACGACCAGTGTTTGTGGATACACACAGTTTTTGTTTAAGGTTTAAGCCTTGTGTTCACAAAGAAATGGCATTTTAGGCATTTTTTTGTTTTTTGAAACTGTGTTCCAGACTGAGAGCCTTGAAATGTGTTGCCTTCTCATATGGATAGCACATTTGATGCATGTTGTACTTATGTTCTGCCATGTTTGTGCTCTGTGTTGTTGATCGTTCAATAAAGTGATAAAACTCCTTTTTGGCTTTAGATTATTTTCTGTAATATTAAGGTGCGACCTTATTGTTCTTCAGCCTAGTTTGTGGTTTGTGGACTCTACAAGATATGTTTTGCTGTAGTTGAGCAACTGTTGTCTGCATCACAAACTCTGGATACTAAGCCTAAAATCATGCATTATGTCCGTGTATTTGGACTTAAAGAAAAATAGTTTAATACGAGTTTGTCACCAGTCCAAAAAAAAAGGTTTGGTTTCTACTTATTTTCTGTGTTTCCATGTGGATGAAAACAATACAAGAACTGGAGCAGTGTTTATGAGGACAAAGACTGTTTTAAACAGATGGCGTTCTGGCGTAGACATGGTTTAACTATATAATTTATTTATTTTTATTTAGACAGGTAATCTCACAGAGACATGTCTCTCATTTAAGACATTTGTGAGATACACTATTGTAAATCATAAAGCTGGGCGATGACGTAATCTCCTGCTTCTGTGTACATGAGTTAGCAAATTATCTTAATGGACAGATTTTAATGACACTAAGACAGAATCCATTTCTGTACAACTGATTCACTATTGGAACCAGTCAAATTTGAAACGGTCGCTACAGCTAATCAATCTTAACAAACACAAAAAATGGCTACAACTCAGTCCAGTTAACAATTTCAAAATGTGGTGTGGTAGTAAAAGAAAAAGAAAGTAATCAATCAGAGGAGATTAGCTCCTCAGTTCAATTCTGAGTTATGCACGGTACTTTAAAACAGGCATCTAATAAAGTTAGAAAGAAAATGGCGCTCCACTAACGTTGAGGAATCTTACCGGTATTCATCCTGGAGAGATAGTCTGCTAACATATAAAAAAGCTCTCCGTAAAGCTAGAACTTTATATTACCTATTCATCTTTAATTGATGAGAATAAAAATAACCCCACGTTCCTTTTCAAGACCATAGCTAGTCTAATGAAAAACCTCTGTTTATTTATTTATTTATTTATTTATTTATTCATTTCATTGATTTCCAATAAAAACACAAATACAATTTCAGAAAATT
>JARVGS010000548.1:5695442-5706013 GCA_031762315.1 Hypsolebias antenori | reverse complement strand
TAGATAGATAGATAGATAGATAGATAGATAGATAGATAGATAGATAGATAGATAGATAGATAGATAGATAGATATTTTGAAAACCTGCATTTTGTCAACTATCTGGAACAAATACATCAAAAACCTTTAGAATAAGACTAAAACTTCTTTGGTGTTTCAAAATGAAACTATTTCTCCAACTGATGCCGTTCAATGAGTTATCTGCAATCTGCGAGAAAGATTTTAATAATTCATAACCTTTTCACGGATATCCCACTTTAAAGTGTCCCAAACGTCCTAAATGTCCTGAAAACCAACAGCGGTGCACAAACCCTCAGCGAGTCCCAACTTTAAAAAAAAAGGATCAAATTTGTAAGAAGTCAGCAAATCCTTGGATGGTATTGCTTTTTTTTTTTTTTAAGAACTGGAAATATTCCGTTACATTTTCACACACCTGTTGTCATTTAAACTCCAGCCTGTCTGCAGGTACAGGTGCAGGTGGGTGAACAGTGAGCCGACGGCACCAGTTTGGGTTCCCGTAAAGCCAAAGCTCATTCCAAACACTGGACTCCTCGTCATCGGACAAAACGGAGTGGTTTATAAGGACGGAAGGGACGTGGATCAGGACATTTTGTCCCCAGTTTGGCTCCAAACTCACAGAGTTGGAGGATGAACTAATAAAATGTTGTTTCTGGAGAGAATGCACTGCAAACAGCTTACAGGACAACATGATTGTTTCCAAAAGTGTCAACGTCCAGACTTTGGAGAGGCACGATGAGATCAGCCGGGCACTAAATGTAATGCAGAATAATATTTAACCCCTTCTAGGTTTATTAGGACTGAACTTCAATCAAACTATTTGAGTGTGAAATAGATCATTTCCTCCTCAGACTCAAACAGGAAGGAAACAGCCAGACAACACTTCCACAGCTAACGTTATGAACTACACTTCCTGTTAACTACACTTCCTGTTTCACAGAAAATGACCTAAACTCTGGCGTGTTAGCTCAGACCTTTGTCGTTTTTACAGTTTGTGCGTTTCTGTGGAGCTGATGAGGGCGAGCGGCTCCATCAGCCTCGTGCGGGAACACCTGCCGAGCAGCAGATCACTCTGCAGCGCAGGAGTCCCGTTAGACAACCCTCCTCCAGACTCCCCCATCATCACCTCCCCGTCTGAGCAGAGACGGTTGGAGCGGAGACGTGGAGACAAATATCAGGTTTTTTTTTTGTCCAAACAGTCTGAGAACCAGATCCACCTCTGGTTCTGTTCAGGACTGGGGAGTTTTTCAGAAAAACCTCCTCACCAGACCTGAATCTTCTCCCCGCTGCGCTCTCACACACACTCCGGATAAATAAGCATCCGCTTGGATCCAGAAAGTGAAACACTTCTTATCTGTCTCACTGCAGAGTGGGTTCTCTGCATTATTCAGTGAGCTTCACAGACTGATCATTATGGACCTGAACCCCTGGAGGGGTCCGGCTCTGACCACCAGGTGCTGCGTTGGAGGCAAACTGACCTTCTGCTTTAGAATAAAGCACTGAACGTCCCTCGTCAAAGCTGATATGGCTCAAAGGGTTTTATCTGCAACAGGTAAGATATTATTTGCTCCTAACTTTCCAACAGACTCCTGCTTCCAAACACGCCTTTTCCAAAGCCTCAGAATGAAGGTTGTTGAAGCTCGAGAGAACCTGGTCGGAGTACAGTCTGTGGAACATCTGGAACATGTGGCGCTCCTCCTCCATTTTCACTGCCCGCATCAGGAGCTGAATGTTGACGTGTGGCTCCTCCTGTGTGTGAGGAGGCTCTCAGAAGGAGGCACTGCTCAACAGAAACATGCCCAACGTGAAAGATTTCCTCCTTTGTCCATTGTTCCGGCTTCAACGTGCGCGTGCTGAGATCGATCAGCAGAGCTCCGTGTCCGTCCTCAGACTCACCATTTCAAGTTTGTCGCCTTCAGCGCGACCTCGTTGATCGCAAGGTCCCGGATCGATAATCAAACCAATTGAAACGCACCTGCGGAGAAACCGGAGGCGCGCGTTGGTTTTACGCATGCGCTCTGACGCGTCGGTGGGGGTGGGGGGTGGTGGATGGTCTTCACGAGATGAATTCACCTGGCAGGGAAATGCTTCCATCAGGTGATGGTGTGGATTAAAATACGCGCGTCCTGCTGGGAACACACGTCACTGCCGCTTTGATCTGTTTTACTAAACTGAAACTTCGAGATGTGTCAAATATAATAAAGAATTCAGACCAATGACCCGCATTTTATTATTATTTTTTATTTTGTGTCCACAATGAACCATAACTGACATAATATCAAATGTTTAAACACACAAACTGGACAATTAAAAATAAAATAAAACAATATTGATGTGGCAACAAACAACACGTCTCCTCTTCTTTAAACACTGCTCTGTGCACGTCCAGGACCTGAGGAGACCAGATGTTGGAGGTTCTGGAGGACCTGAGGAGACCAGATGTTGGAGGTTCTGGAGGCAAAGTTGTCACATTCTGGTCTGATAGCTGCTCAACAATTGTTCTTTGCTAATAAAAAGGAGCAATTGTCCTAAAGCTTGTAGATACTCTTCTGCATTGACTGAGTCTTTCCAGATGTGTGAGCCACCCATACCAGAGGCACTTATGCACCCCCATATCATCAGAGAAGCAGACTTTTCAACTGTACCGATAACAGGCAGGATGTATGTTCACAGAATTCCAGATTTGGACCCGTCTGACCTTAGAAAATTTCTGGACTTCACCTCAGTCTGTTTGAAGTGAGCTCGGGTCCAGTGATGTTCACGTCTGGCGTCTTCTTTGCCTGATAGAGCTTTAAGCAGCGTCTGTGGTTGAACTGTGTGACAATGATCTGTGGAAGTGTTCCTGGGCCCAGAACCAGACCTGGTTTTAATGCAAGGTCCAAAGATCACGACCACCCAGTGTTGACCTTCAGCCTTGAACTCTGAGCTCAGATGTTTCTACAGATTCTTCTAATCTGGTGATGAGATTATGAGCTGCAGATGATGGTGATTCAGTCTTCACAATTTTCTGTTAATGAACTTTAATCTGAAATTATTCCAATTACACAGTTTTTCTGAGACCAGTGAACCTCTGCCCATCTTCACCTCTGAGACATCTTGCCCAGTGCTAACTTCTCCATGTTGTGTAAAATGTCCTCAGCTGTTTCTTATCAAACCATTCGCAGCATCTGGTTGCTCCTGGACAACTTTTATGGATGTGTTACTGCCAGAAAATTCAAATTGACCACACGTCATCTCAACAATGGTCCAACCTTTAATATTTAATATGTGCTCCACTATGAAATATGCACTCATTGTGTTTTATAGTCATTTTGCACAACGTTTAAACTTTTTCAGGAGTTGTACAATCAAAGAAACACTCATTTAAACTTTAATTGAGAATGCATGTGTTGTTTTTAAACAAAAAAAATGATCAATACAGCTAAATCCATTATTTGTTGACCTCTCTGCAAGCAGAAGAATAAGAATATGGTTAAAACACTAACTTTCTCCATAGTGTGCAGTGGTGATGATTAGTCTAAATAAATATTTTGCTTTGAAATATGTATTTTGATCGTGCTTCAGGGGAGACGCTGGTCCTGATGAAGCGTTCGGAGTATTCCTCTGTGACTGGGCCAGCTCAGGCTCCATCAGCGCTGAGCATCCCCTCCTCTCTGGGTGTCTTATTTATTAATACCAGAGCTGCGGGGGGAGTTACATAAGAGTCTGTTTAATTATTTGGAAACGTTTGCCTTTCCTTTTAGCGCCTCGGCTGCTGTAGTGGTGAGATTCAGCACGACTGCCTCCGGACTGACTGAGAAACCTCAAAGCCCTGCAGAACCTGAGGAGACGTGACACTGGGAGGCGCAGACAGACTCCCTGGAACACTTGTTGTTGTTGTTGTTGTTGTTGTTGTTGTTGGAGTCACTGTATCTGCACAGCTGGATCTGTGGGAGAAGGCCTGGCTTGTTCAAGGTTCACATCAGCCGGAAGCTGAAAATTGCTAAATAAAATTACATATATTTAAAAATTCACAGTGAAATAAACACATTTCTCATAAATACTGCTTTCAAAAGAATAAATCAGTGTTCCTGCAAAATCTTTTAAATTATTTTGTGTTTATTCTGATATATTAAGTTGTTTCTTTCTTTCATGCATCATATTTGACTTAAATGAAGAAAAAGCATTTCATTACAGTTTTTTTTATATGAAGTGGAACTTTATTAATAGTATTTAAAAACTTCTTTGCGTGTCACTTTAAACCCGAGGACATGAACATAACTGATGGTTGCTTTTATTGTTTTTGTTATTTTTACTTCTTATTTCGGTTTACTCATATTGTATTTATATTTGTATTTTTTTGTGTGTGTTTTATTGTGTTTTAAGTCTAAACGAGCAGTGAATTGTTCCAAAACATCTCGTGGGTTTAGTGATTGATTTGTTGGAGACATTTGGGTTTGGATGGAGCTCAGAACTGTGAGGACGACCTTAAAGAGGCGGCAGGAGGTGCAGCAGGAGCGGCTGCCCCCCCTCTCCCCCCTCAGTGATGCGGTGGAGTTGCGCTCTTTTATAAAGGCGCAGCGCGCAGCTTCAGAGGACAGCTCCGTGGTGCTGAAGACGCGCGCGCATCACACGCTCACGCTCGACTCGACACCGGGACCATGGAGGGATGCTCGCGGAAACTTTTGCTCCTCTGCTGCCTGCTGGCCGCGGCGCGGAGCCGCGCGCAGGACTTCGGACGCGCGCAGTTCATTTGCACGTCGGTGCCCAAAGACGTGGACTTGTGCGCCGCTTCGATGCAGAGCAGCGGGCCGGCGGAGGACCTGCGGAGCACCATCACGCAGCTGCGCGAGACCGTGCTGCAGCAGAAGGAGACCATCGTCAACCAGAAGGAGACCATCAGGGAACTAACGTCCAAGCTGAGCCGCTGTGAGAGCCAGAGCCTCCCGGTGGGGGTGGGGGGCCCCGGCGGGAGGCGGCCGGGGGCCAAGAACACCATGATGGATGTATCCCGGGGCACCGCGGACACGCTGGCCCAGCTGGGCCAGACTTTACAGACCCTCAAACAGAGACTGGAGAACCTGGAGGTAGGAAACCCGAGGAGGGAGGGGCTACGGGGGGGGGGGGGGTCAAAGGGTAATTTAGGAGTTGATTAAAACTGTTGGCGCTTCCTGTTCTCGCCTGCGCGCGTCATGGAGATACCAGAATAACAGATTTCCAGCTGTAAGTTCGGGGTGTGTCGCAACTTTTGTCGATCCCCACCGTAACCCAGTGTGTGTGTGTGTGTGTGTGTGTGTGCGTGTGCGTGTGTTTCCGCTGCAGCAGTACAGCCGCGGGAACGGAAGCGCGCAGGCGAACAGCCTGAAGGACCTGCTGCAGAACAAGATCGACGACATGGAGAAGCAGGTCCTGTCGCGGGTCAGCACGCTGGAGGAGAGCAAGGCGGGCTCCAGGAACGACACGGAGCAGCGGAACCGGGTGGAGTCCACCCTCACCTCCCTGCACCACCGCATCTCTGACATGGAGAAAGGTGCGTTTGGATTCCAGCGCGCGCGGAACTTCCGCTCCGTCTCTGCGCCTTTCAGCGCGCGTCTGCGGGACAGGGCGCATCTTTCATTTGTTTGTTTGTTTTCGTGTCTCGGGGCTGTTTCAGGTAAACAAAGAGCGTTACGGAACCCGTTACAGAACCCGTTACAGAACCCGTTACAGAACCCGTGGGTTCTGTTTGCTGCCTTCATGTTGATTTTTAAAAACTCAGAATGCAAACGGGATCTCTGCTGCAGAGGCAGAGGAACTTTGAAGGACGCGCCTTCATGTTGAGGCAGTAGCCTATTCCAGCACGTGCCTATGCGCGTGCTTGTGAAGAAGGAGGAAAACAGCAGGCATTAAAAAAAAAACAGGAAAACGATGTAAAGAAATATATTTTCAAAACACTTGTTAATTTAAATTAAAATGAGAGCCATTGTGGAAATAAAAGACATAAAAGCTTGAAATGATCACGTGTTCCTTCGTCTGCAGGTAAAGACAGCCGGCCGACAGATGAGTTCCAGCTGACCTTCCCCCTCAGAACCAACTACATGTACGCCAAAGCCAAGAGGAGCCTCCCTGAGATGTACTCCTTCAGCGTGTGCCTGTGGATCAAGTCCAACGCCTCCCCTGGGGTGGGGACGCCGTTCTCCTACGCCGTCCCGGGTCAGTCCAACGAGCTGGTGCTGATCGAGTGGGGCAACAACCCCATGGAGTTCCTCATCAACGACAAGGTAACGCCGTGTTGAGTCGTGTGCAGAGGAGAGAAGAACCACAGGAGACACTTATCAGCTTTCGCCTCTCCAGGTTGCAAAGCTGCCGTTTATCATCAACGACGGGAAGTGGCACCACCTCTGCATCGCGTGGACCACCCGGGACGGGATGTGGGAGGCCTTCCAGGATGGAGTGATGCGGGGGAACGGGGAGAACCTGGCACCATACCACCCCATCAAACCGGACGGAGTGCTGGTCCTGGGACAGGAGCAGGTGGACATTTGTTTCTTTTGGACACAATCCTTAACTAATGATCCTTTTCATTTTGGAGCAGGATGAGAGGTGGATACATTTGCGTAATGAGGCTGTGGGGACTCCTCTGAGGTGGCCAGTTAAGGTTCAGCAGCCTAATGAGGGTGTTGTTGGAGCGTTTACCGTCAATTTGCTCCGATTTCTGGAAGAGAAACACGAACGGACTTCATCTCACAGTGAGAAACGCACAAAGTGAGAGCAGACTCTTAAATTGGCACCAGGGAAATTAGTATCGGACTTCACTAATGAAAGAGAACATCAAGCTGTTCCCTTTTTAAACAGATTTTCTTATTTTGCCTTTAATGGTTGTGTTTCTAAAAAAAAAAAAAAAATGTTTTCCAAAAGGAAAACGTTTTAAAATGATGCCGTTTGGAGCAACATCATATGGATGACCCATTTCAGTTTGTCAGATGTTAAAATGGTGCAGCTTCATTCCAGTTCCTTGAGGGGAACATGCATGTTTTAGATGTTTCTGCACTCCAGCAGACCTGATTCAGTAAGACACTCTGCATGGTCATCTAAAATTAATTTATTCTACTGGACCAGTAAAAACTCCAGAGTTACAGCAGCCCTGTCCACACAGGGGCGGTGTTCTGTTTCCTCCTTGTGTCCACTTGGAAATGAGGTTTTAGCAGCCCATAAATGGTCGTTTTGGAGTTTGGACCATCTTTTAAGACCATGTGGACAGCCAGAGCGCTGCTCACCTGCAGCCCCCATAACAACAGATGGTGTTTGTGCTTCAAACACTTTGTTTCCTGCTAAAGAAACCCTTAATGTTGCACCAAATAATCTGCAAAGATTTGTGGCACCTTAAATATGAAGAATTTTCCCTGAAATCCTTGAACATTATGAGCAAAGAGCTTCCCTCCGTCCCTCTCCTGAAACTAAAATAAGTTCACAGCGCTGGACCGACACGACTTCCAGTCAACTGTAGTTTAATTTGACAGGAAGCAGAAGTTCTGTCCCCAAAAAGAACTTCAATGCGTTCACCATCCCTCGCTCGGAGGGTTCGCGTCTTGTTTCCGGTTTCTGGTGCATTTTTTGTGATGCAGCGCCACACACAGGCCTGGAATGGTTACTGCAGCGTTTGGAGCCGTGTTCTGGGTTTCTGTGTGGATGAAAACATTTTTAGAAACGATGCAGTTTTGGAACACTGGAACACGTTTGGAGTTACTGGTCCAGAAGAGTCTGACTTCGCTGCACGTAATGAAGACGTTTTAACTAATTTCGGGGGCGAGTGCATTGGAGTCGCTTGAATTTAAGTTACAACAAACAGAGAGCACCTCGTTTCTCACTAGGCTATGGTTTCTGGTGAGCAGACTTCACGAGAGAGTCTCCCGAATGTCTTGCAACTTTGTGGTGTTCTCAAATACATTGTTAAGGACTACAGAGGTGCACAGTCCCATTACTTCAGCTTTGAACAGTTTTTTTTTTTTTTTAAGTACACAACAGATTTTCTCCCTAACAGTCACGGAGCCCGGGGGCTGTCGAAACTGATACGAAATGGCCGCGCTTCGTTTTTAAACTGCACAAAACTTTGGGGGCGGCTGCCAAAGTGGGAACAAAGCCAAGTCAAGCAACAAAATAATGTGCGTGGCCAAGAATGCAGCTTTGCTAACAGGTCGTGATAAAAATGAACAACACCCCTGCAGCTCAAAACACGTCCTCATGGGTATAAACAGAGTTCAGTGGACTTCAACTACCAATTTATGTCATTTTCTGTAGTTTTCCTGCCATTTTGAGTTTTTTTTTCTATTCCCATCATCTCTGAACAGACCGTGAGAAACATCCCTTGATTCATGTTTAATATAGTTATAATTTCATTAGAATTTCTTTTTAATTAGAAACATCTTCTTGGGGGAGTGGTGGCGCAATGGTTAGACGGTGGGCTTGTGATCGGAAGATCGCCGGTTCAAACCCCGGTACGGACAACATCAAAAAATGTGGGTGGAAAAAGGTGAAACACCCACACCTGCCTCCACCCTCATTCGCCCCATTCTGGGCCCCTGAGCAAGGCCCTTAACCCCCACCATCTGCTCCCTAAGAGGTCTCTCTTGAAAATGAGTTCTCGTGGCTCAATGAGACTACCTGGATAAATAAAGGGTAAATGAAACTCAGTCAGAGCCTGGGGAGGCATACATGTTAAGAACAGTAACCAGCTCTCCTTTTAATCTCCCCTTATAGCTCCATTCTTTGTTTTTTGTTTATGAAAGCTTTTCAAATGAGGATTTCCCTGATATAAAGATAGCCACTCTTCTCTTATGGCCTGTTCTATATGATGAGTGCAATATTTAGTTAAACCCGTTTTTCTTAAGCTTGTCATGTTCCTTCTCTGTCAGATGAGTCTCCTGCAACGTCAATCCCACCCCCTCCCTTCTCAATTTTCCTAATACGTACTTTAGACCTTTTAATTGGGTTGAACATCCCATTCACATTAAATGATGCTAACTTTATTAGCTTTTTCTGTGTTGTCATTTTCACCATGAAATTCTTATTTTCCACCATCTCCACACCATTCTCCTGATGTACCCTGAGGCTACAGATATACAAAACAAAAATGAAAACAAAACAGAACAATTTTAGAACTTTCACTGATGAACTGGTGATTAACAAAGGAACTTCCTAGAATGGGGTCTGCGTTTTGACCCTTTTTAAGCTATGATGGAATATCTGCCCAAAGGAATATTCTCTCCCTGCCAGAGGGAGTGGGCCCTTTCTGTTGCAGTCAGCTTTGTTCATGTGTGTTCCACAGCTCCAAAGTTCAAAAGGGGGTGTTCTGACCCCTATAAAATTTACATCAATAAATTATCCTCACTAATTTGACACAAGTAAAATCTCCTAGTATGAAGGATCTTACATTTCTCACCTAAATATTGGCTAGAACCACCCAAATAACTAAAAGATGACAAAATACCTAATTTCTAAAGGCAGTGGTCCTTAAATTGTGTCCTGACTTCTCCTAAAACTTTGCAGCTGTTGTTTGCATACTTCTACTGTATTCTTGGGTGTCTGTCCCTTCTTGACCGCGATGGACGTCCAAGTTAGTCGTCTGATCTTCCCCAAGCTGTTCTCTGCCGGTCTCGCCACCGCCGCCCAAAATCCTCGCTCTGCCATGTCCGTCGTCGCCTCCTCAGTCATATTGCAGACCCACATTTCTCCCTCGTAGAATATGTGCAGTCTCGCTGGGAATGGCGTCTGGAACCATGTACAGTATTCTATCGCAGAACTCTTTTTTTTCTGTGTATTCCTTCCATTTCTTCAGCAACTCTGGACCATAATCATGGTCCACAAACACTTTCTTCCATTCGTACATGAATCCCTTCTTCTGCCATCCTTATTCATAACCTCTTCTTTTACTTTGAAGTCCATAAACTTTACTATGATAGATCTCTGTGGTGATTCCGGGGAGGGACACGGAGGCAGAGTCCAATGAGCTCTTTCTATCAGAAAGGGAAAGGACAGCGGCAGCTCCAGTTTCCAACTCAAAAGGTTCTCTATAAATTCAGTCATCGATCCGGTGCCGTCCTCCACCCCCTCCCTGAGCAGGGCTGGATTTGCAAACCCAGGGGCCCCTTGGCACTGAAGCTCACAGCGCCCCCCTCCCTAACCTAACACCAATTTTATTTTATATATATATACACAGGTAGTCCTCGGGTTACGATGGTCTCGAGTCACGATGTTTTGTGGTTACGACGCACCTCCCATTGACTTTGAACAACCTTATTTCGAGTTACGCAGCCAAGCATTTCTTTTGTGTGTGGGGTGTTAACACCTTTCCCTCTAGGACCCTGGTGACTCCTGCTCTCTGGCATCCATCTTGTTGTGAGAAAGGGGGGGCAGGGAGCGGTAAGTTGGGGGAAGTTGTTGGGTGAAAGGCGTGATCTGCAGCCTTAGCAGCTCTTGTTTGTTACGGTGGAGGAATTCTACAGCTGCGGTCGGACGCACGAGCTGCAAACACTCTGTGAACACTCTGGAAGTGTCAGAGCTCCAGCTAGCAGGAGGCCGCATTCGGATGGACCGAG
>JARVGS010000548.1:5635992-5655047 GCA_031762315.1 Hypsolebias antenori | reverse complement strand
CCCTAAAGAAATACAGTTAGAGCTCTTCATTTACTTTCAGTCTCATTGTTCTCTTTGAAATCTGCTTAAGCTGCTGTTTTTGTCCTCTTATGCTACTCTTAGTTATCTAGTCCGCCCCTTCGGCTACTCCTAATCCCCACCTTTGGCCACTCCTAGCCCACCTCTTTAGCTACTCCTAGCCCACCTCTTTGACTACTCCTAGCCCACCCCTTTGGCTACTCCTAGCCCACCCCTTTGGCTACTCCTAGCCCACCCCTTTGGCTACTCCTAGCCCACCCCTTTGGCTACTCCTAGACCACCCCTTTGGCTACTCCTAGACCACCCCTTTGGCTACTCCTAGCCCATCTCTTTGGCTACTCCTAGCCCACCCCTTTGGCTACTCCTAGCCCACCCCTTTGGCTACTCCTTGCCCACCCCACACAACATTTTCTCTACATAAACAGATATTTTATTAAAAACATTCTCTAGTTAAAAATACTGACATTAATGTCCTCTTCTATTTATATTGTGTCACATTTTATTACCACCATTTTAACCATCAACATTCGCGACTGGTCCAACATTTAACCTTTAACTTTCGGAGGAGTTTTAGGTCACATGTTAGTGGGTGTCTCGTTCTCACCAGTGTCCAGAGAACAGGGAAGACTCTTGGTGCTCTCAAGATCAGCAGCCGCCCCAGAGTCTCGGGGTAGTTTGCCTCCACAACCTCGATGATCCTCAGCAGAGCTTTGACGCCCGGTCGCCACAAGTGACGCATGTTCAGCCCCTCCAGGTCAACCAGACACGTCCAGCAGCTTCAGAGGAGGAAGTGAAAGGATCAGAGTGGATAAAGTCCCACCACTAACACACTCGCTCTGAAGTGGGCCGCAGCTTCCTTCGCTTCACTTAGCACCTGTCACCCTGGAGTGAGACTTAAGTGATGAAGGTAATGCCCGATAATTCTGGATTCACACATCGCTCGCATGCCTTCGTGCGCAGCTCTTATCGCAGGCGCAGCCTCCTGCTGGAGACGACTGACAAACAGCAGACACGTCTCAGCTCCCTCGCTTCACAGGCCGTGCACTCAGAACCAGCGTTTCCATTTTGGAGAGATAATTCTCCTCTGGACTCGCTCGTGCTGCGTTTTATCAGCGAGCGCACCTGTGACCAGGCCGCAGCTGCTCAACCGGATCCAAACAGAACTGAATCCAATTAAAGGTTCGTTTTTATTCTGGTGCAGCAAATGGAGGAGATTTGTTTTGTCTTTTCACTTGAGTGAAAGCTGATTCAGCATCTGTTTTCTTTGTTTGTTTTTTTTTTTGCATTAAAAGTAATTTTGCACACTTTGTGCTATTTTGGCCATGCATGCCAACTGGGAATAATGTGCTATGACTACATACATTTATACGTTTTGATTTTAGAAAATTCTTCCCTGTACAAACACAGATTTGTTATGTTGATTGATGCCAACACGTTTACCTGATGGGTCGACCGAACACCTTTGTGTTCTCCTCACATCGCCTCAGACCCTCCTCGTTGATGGACAGCACCTACGTGGACGCATGAACACAGCTCTACTCAGTGAACATTTAACCGTGTCATTAACTTTGCACATCCTGGAGTTAAAGCACTCGTTAGGACGTTACGTCCATGACCTATAAACCAGTAAGTGTCTGACCTACAAACGTATCGACCTTCACTAATGCACCAATTCTGCAGAGTAATCTGTGCAACGTACGTGTCTGAGCAGAGACTCCTCTCCCAGGGCGCGCACCAGTCCTTTGGTGTCCATCTGGCCCAGTCTCAGGATGTACAAAGGACGCCCGTCTAGCAGAGTAAAACAAATATTGACGTGATCCATCGCATCGTTTACATTCCACACAAACGCAGGTTAAGTGGAAAAGTGTGCTTCGGCTGCCATCTGCTCATCTTTTGTGTGGCACAATGAGCAAGCGTGCGCTTGGAGAAATGAGTTGACGTTCTGCTCCGCGAGCGTAAAAGAACAGATTTACGATATTAATAAAGTCATCCTTTTCTATTAGTGAGAGACTCATGGCACGCCCACAAATCAGGAACGTGCGTGAGAATGAAAACCATTAACGTTGACACGAAGTCCAAACTTATAATGCAGTTTCTCTCTTCTCTCCGAGCTGAGAGCCGTGTGTTACTCAGACTGACTGAAGGGCTGTCAGTCTGAGTAAACCTAATGTCCTCTGGAGTGGTGGACATGTTTTACTGTGTGTGCAAACTAACTCTGTAAGAATCAGCTTGTATTTCACAGAACAGAGCAAGACCAGCCAGCTTAGAAAAGCTCTGAAGGTCTTCAGAGTGCCATGTGACATTCCAGCTGCTGATTTTGAACTAGGTCTAAACTCAAGCACCTCTGTCGTGGTGGTGCCAGCCTCCGGTGTAGTAGTCCTGCAGAACCTGTGGAGGGTTCCAGGTCTCCAACAAGTAGTCCACCTGATGCTGCTTCCTCCAGGTTAGAGACTGGCACAGGAATTCCCGCGCCTTATCCATGTTGAAGTCTCTGGCCCGCAAGAAACGCAGGATGTGCTCGTCTTTGGGGATCTAAACAATAAAGCATCAAAATGAGGTTGATGTTTCTAAAGTTGACTAAAAATACAATTGTGTTGGTGCATTTGTAAAGTTACCTTGCCCTTGTGCGTCTCCTGAAGCCAGATGCGAAGTCTGATCAGGCAGCTCTCCTGCAGCGGGGTCAGGTCACCCAGGTAACGTTTGATGTAGTCTGCATCCAGCTTGTCTGCAACACAAAAACACAGAAGATCCAGTTAAAGGTCTGCACATTTGATGAAAATTAAAACTTTATATAGGAAACATTTGGATTGACACTGTGTGTGTCTTCTGACCATCCTCAGGCTCCTAAAGCTTAAAATTCACCACAATTATTCACACTTTTTCATTAAAATTTACCAAACTGTGCTTTGCCTGCATATATTGAATGTTTAAATGCAACAAACTGAGAAAAATAAAATCAAATGTAATTTTGAAAGAAATAAAATGCATATAAAAACTTCAAAACACAAGATCGCTTGAAGAGTTTAGAGCAAGGGGTTCCTAAGCGTTTTAGCTTCTGACCCATAAAACAGCCGAGACTTTTGACCCTGACTGTTCATCAGGATTCCAACATTTCAAGGAAACAAAATTCAATCTGTCTGGAAAACGTGAAATTAATTTTCCAGGATTTCTGATTCCCAGAGCGGCTGGAAACCTGTTAATGTTTAAGATTATAAATAAACCAATTAGACAAAATAACACCACAAAACCATCAAACACTATTACAGTATACTTTTTATACTCATAGCTTTGATAATATTTTGATCTTTGTGAGATGGTTACCATATTTTTCACTGTGCCTTTATGCAAAAGGTCTCACCTTTTGCATAAACTACCAGCCCTGCAACTTATACAGCAAAGCAACTTATTTCTGTTTTTTCCATATTTATAACTCGGTTTTTGGCTGAGATCTGACGATTTCATTCATTCTAACATGGAAAATATTGAACACTACCATTTTCAGCCACTAGAGGACGCGCTAAATATCTAGTAAACCAAGTGTCTCATTAATAGGGTAAAGTGGCTATTAATGAGACACGTGGCTTGCCATACCAAGACACCGTCCTCTCGCTCCAGAACTCCTGGAGCAAACATCAAATCAGCTGCACTTTGTTGCGACGCACAGGCAAAATGCAGCTGATTTGACCGTCAAAGTGCATTTATTAAGGAAAAGTTCAACTGAGACACACATTTACTATAAAGTCGAGCAAACAAATAATTGTTTTTAAGTGTTAATCTTGTTAAATTCTTGTTAAAGTCCTCCCGTGTATGCTCCCGTGGCCGCCATTTGGCAGCCAATTGATTTTTGGCACAACGCCGGCCCACGTTTCCACGTTTGGTCAGCAGTGACGAATAACTGATGTGACTTATGCGGTGAAGCGACGTATTTATGTTTTTTCCACTTTATTAGACATATTTGGACTGATGCGACTTATACGGCGACAAGTATGGTAATACAAAAATGTCCATTTTTTCTGGGCATCGTTTCAAGACGTATCACATCCACAATCTTGATCCTACCTTAGAAAAATGTCTGAGTAACTGAAGTTGTAGAAACCATATTCACAGATTTAATTAGTGAATTACACAAGCTCAACAGGTGTTTGACTCTTTTCTTATTTAACAATGTATAAACAGTAACTTTAGTTAGTTTTATGCAAATTATTATTATTATTTTTTTTAATATTAAGGTTATCTCCTTAACAGTAAAACAAAAAACGAGCAGGAAGAGTTGTCCATATTTCAAACGAACCTTCAGGTGTTCCAGCCAGGATTTCTGTCACACCGTCTGCCTGCAGAGTGCTGCCGTCCTGCTTTGCATCCTGTGAGGCGTCGTCTTTGGCGTCGGCCGTCTGCGGGACGGATGCAGACGCCGCGCTCGTGTGCTTTGTGGGGTCAGGTGGGCTGGTGGCGAGGATGTTTGTCCGGGGGAGAGCGAGAGAATGGGAGGAAGGAGCCCAGCGGGGGACGTGAGTGATGCCCTCGTTTTCCAGCTCCTTCAGGTAGAACTCTATGATTTCCTTTCCCTGAGAGAGACGAGCGAAGAAGAAGTGTGAAAGCTGAGATTCAAAACAACAATTTCACATGGACTTTAATCAGATTAAATAAAAAGTTATTTAAGTTTTAGCTGCTTTAATGTTCTGCAGAAACATCCATGAAATGGCTCAAGTAAAACACTTTGGATAGTCCATGATCTGAATGTTTCAGCTCACAGACGGGGGGGGGGACAGCTCAAACATGTTTGTAACAACGCCACACCTTTTTGATGCTGCTGGCGTACTGCTTCATTGCAACCTTCTCCACGGTGCTCTCAAAGCCAAAGAACGACTTGATGTCTAAACTGGCCGTTTGTTCAAAACACGTCCAGTCCTCGTTCTCCGGGTGAACCTGTGCAAACACAAACACACCAAAACATCCGGTCACTCATTCTGTGTGCGCATGCACGGATGCAGGAGGACAGCGTTACCACGGTAACCACACAGGGAGCTACTCAAAACGATGACGCACGAAGAGAACGGTTTTCACACCGAGTGGGGGTATGTGTTAGTCTGTGGGTGTGAACTTGGCCAGGTTGGATTTTTTTTTTTTTTTTTATAAGCATGAGCTGTTTGGAGAGCAGTACTACAAAATACACAAATAGAGCAACACGTATTTTTGGAGAATGATAAAACCATGATTCACTCTCAGACAAAACACAGTTTCTATAAATACTCTACTAGTCATGAGAAACGCCATCTCTGCAAACTCTGAAAAGGTTCAATAATATTATCGCAACAAAAATCGTTCTGCTGTTTCTCGTCACGCAGCTTTGATTTAAAACGTGCACATTACACTCCAAACTGTAGGCGTTTCCGTCTTCGTTCACTCGATGTCACTTACGGCTACAGGACTAACATTTTATTCTCAATCCCCACAGGACGTAGAGAGCACATGCCTAAACCTTTATGGACTTAAGTTATAATTTAGCTCAAATTACTGCCTTTAAAACTAGAAGTGAAGCGTCTTTGGAACACGTCTCTGTCACGTCACCTTTGTCACTCCTGGGCCACGAGTTTTTATGATCTGACTTGCAGTTTCCACACAGCGACGGTTTGAGGCTAACTTTTCAGCCTGCTGCTCATTAGCTTTGCAGTCAGGGAGTGAGACACAGGTGTGTGATTACCATGGTAATTATTATGACCAACTGACAGCTTTAATGTTTCTTTTGACCTTTGATTTATTCAGTTCTTATTTGTTTCAAATATCAAAATGTATTTTTTTTTCTTTGTTTAGATTATTAAAGTTTTGTTGGAATGATGGACAGTGGCTGCATTGTCAGGCTTTAAAACGGCTTCAGAGTTTTCTAATTCTTTTATTTATTCTTGACCATTACGAGCACATCTTATAACAGGAAAAAAAAATTAAACTGCTCTTTTGGCTCGTTGTTCGGCTTGAGAAGTCAGGAGTTAAATGCATCCTGGTGGCAAAAACGATCTCAGCTTTATTGTCCGTGACTACCAAAGCAGTTCAGCTTTAGTCAGGTCCATTAGCTGCTTAACTGAGCTATACATCGTGGTTACCATTTCCACAGCTTCATAATGCCCTCAGTGAGAAGATCTGTGTGGCCTCGGACCTAAAATTAGCGCCGCAGTTGGCTGGAGGCTAATACGACGAGCTTGACCTCATTAACTCATCATACATTCATTCAGGAAAAGGCAGATCTGAAGTCAGTGTTACACATACACGTAGAGGAGGAGGAGAGGGAAATAAGGAAGTGATGCTGGTTCTGGATCAGCGTTTGGAAAGATCTTCTCTGCTGGGGGGTCATTAAAGAGACCAAAACTAAAATCTGCTGTGCTGATGGCAAGTAACCTAGGGTAAATGCTTCTTTTGGATAACAGCAGGGGTTTGAGCCACTGACCGAATAGCAGCAGGTCTCGTGGACGATGATCCGGTTGGAAAAGGTCTCATTGTGGGACTCGATGTGAAGAGTCCTCTCCTTTCTGTTCAGAGTGTTTTTCTGGATGAAGTAAATGTAGTCGACACCAGCGATCTGTAAACCAGAGAAACGGCGCTAGTTATCTGAAGGCAGTGTTAATAACCATTATTAAAAGGGCGTGATTAAGACGAAACGTGATCCGTGTGATGCGCTGAACCATACCCTTTTGAGAAGGCGCGGGGCGTCAACATCCAGGGCACAGCGGCGCTCGACCCGGTGGGTGGACCCGTCTTCGCTTTTCTCCTCTTCGACGATGTCACTCGCCACAAACATGGGGATGAGGTGGCAGGTGGGGAAGCGCCGCTCATACGCCTGCAGGAGGGGGGGAAAAAAAAGAGCAAGTTTTAAATTTTTAAAAGGTTTCCGGCTACGTTTCAGTAAAAGAGCGACAAAGAACAGAGGTTTCAGTAACGTGGGTCATCTCTCGACAAAAACATTACAAAACCATTTCCTTTGATTATAATAGAGTTTACTGTACTGTAGATTGCTTTTTACGCGTCAGTGAAGCTAGTTAAGCATTTGGAAACAAGCGGTTTGATTTGTATTCATTAAATAGGACTAAGGCACAGGAGAATGTTAGCACTGACAAGCTTATATTTCCCAACTTTATATAATGTCCACTTAAAACCACTTCACGTAGTCTGTAGGAATGTAAACACGTAGCGGAGAGGAGCAGAAAAGCTTAAATAGGTGAGCAGGGAAGGGAAACTGCGCTGCAAAAATGTAAACGCCAAACAAAAACTATTGCTTTAAATACGCCCCTTGAGACTCGTCACAGCTGAGCCATTTATAATTCGCTTAACAATATGCTCGAAACATGAAGCAACAACTCTGCCTCTGAAATATGTGGGCTCGTAAATGCAAAGCGGAGAAGACGCCACGGCAGACTCCAGCTGGATGTTGTGCAACGAGGCCTGCACGAACAACATGCTGCAACAGAACTTGTGTTTTATCGCCATCTATCCTGGATCTGATTGGTTTGATAAACGGAGAACTTCAAAAATAAACTCCAAACTTGAGCTGGAAGTGGTCAAAGTTAATCATAGCTAGTAATGTATACATTTACTGGAGTAAAATATATATTTTTACTACTTATTGCGAAATTTTGCCTAATTTTGTTTTACAAGATATGGATGAAAACTTTAGTCAAGAGTCAGAGGGGACAATAAAAAAGCAATAAAACCATAAAAAGTGGAGAACGCACCACTTAAGGCACTTTATTTGTTTGGGCGACTGTAAAAAGAAAAGAAAGGAATGTTTATAAAAAAATAAATAAATAAATAAAAGTCAAGTCAAAAATATAATATGGATAAACAAGATATCACACTTAGTAAAATCAAACAAAACTTCAGTTCACAGTTCTAACAAATGCTCAATTTTCTGATTGGCATCACAATTTAGTAATTTGTTGGCGTAAAACCGCTATTCTTAGGAATATTTGCACATGAATTCAGACACAAAAAGCTGCAGAAGCTGTTGTTTTGTTCAACAGTCGGCAGAAGCCGGTGCAGATCCACTCAGCGGCCCACGGGCCTCTGAATGCTGAGCCCTGTTTTTCAGGCCCGACGCTCTGGAACCGGGTTTACGGCTTTGTCCTGCCATCGGCCTCACAACAATACATCAGAAAAACATAAATGGTGCGTGTCCTCATAAACACGCCAAACAGTCATACAGTTTGTGTACGTCAACACCTGAGGAACACAAAATCCTGGTAAAACAAGCCCTTATGACCTCCAGTTCACCAAAAAAGAACTGGTATTTTTAGTAGTAAAAACAGGAAGCATATATTTACAGAATAAACAAGAAAATCCTCATTCTAAACACGTTGTCAGCTTTAAACAATGCAATGTGGAATGTGGGGGTATGAATGTTACAGACAAGTCCACACAAACCGATGGTCAGTTTCCACTGCTGCTTCTGTTTTGGATTAAAGAAAAATGTACAAAGAAAAAAGGTGAATGGTAACAGTTAAAGAAAAATAAACTTTTGCATTAAATAGCTTCTGACGTGGCCAAGAATAAAATGACATGACTCAGCAGCTGGTTCCAGTTTGAGCCGGCACTCGGTAAACCCCTGGGTTTGCAGAGTGTCGGCTTGGTAAACTTGGTCAACTTCGTAAATGTACTCGGTAAACAAAACAGTTCAAGGCGGAGTTTTTCCTCCCTGTTTGAGGTTTGCTTTGGGTTACGACTACAAATAGCAACTATGAGCAATATATCCTGATGCATGCTCAATAATCCAGGTACAAAAATCTAAAAAAAAAGTTAAGTCTGGTCCTCTGGACAATCAAAAAAAAATTAATGTCCAGACTTAACTTTTTTTTTTGTTATTATTATTATTTTTTTTTTAGATATAAGCAACATAGCCAGTCTGTAGAAAAAGATTACTGCTTTAAATTCATTTTGTTCCGGAACAGAGACAAATGGTCAAATACAAAATCAATTTTTTTTAAAAACATTCCAACAAACAGGTTTTGTAGCACCATCCTACCAATGAGCATTAGTTTACACGTGCCTCTGAGTTACTAAACCATACTCAGACATTCAGGATGTGTCACATCAATTACCGGTATACCAGGGTTTACAATAAAAACTTCATCAACCTTCACATACCAGGTTTTTAAGTACCGTAGTTAAATAAAATACCTAAAATACTAAAAGGGGTAAAATCTATTTTAGCTGAATTGCAGACATAAAAGATTCTGAACCAATTTTCAAATCTAAAATAGATTTTGTTAATGTTGATCTGAGCTGCCACTTTAAGAGTGAGTTGTGCCGTGCAGTTTGTCCCAGTAGACTTACCGTAGCTTTCTATAGTAAAAACATGCAGTAATGTTGTGCTTTCACGTCTTTCTCATAATTTAGTTGTATTTTTCTGTAAGTTATAAGTGAAGTTAGTATAACATGACCAGCACTTGATTTGTGTATTAATTTATAGTGATTAGCGTGCCGCTGCTGTTTTGGCGCATTGTTTTTGTACTATTTAGTGCTTAGTGTATTCTTAGTTTAGTGAATGTAGTGTATTCTTAGTTCATGACTCGGATCTTACTAACGTTTTTCTTTACAATTTGTATTTTTTGTTGGATGCAACTGGGACCCTGTGTACAAAGTTTTGTTCCACCTCATGTACCACATGTGATGTGTATGACAAAAATGTCTCTGAATCTCTGGTGCTAATCACATTAGATTTTTCTAGGGTCTTTTCAATGTTAAGTTAGCATTTATATTTGTAGGTCAGCAGCTTGTAATTAATAAGGGTTTTTCATGTGTTATTGTGTACTCTATTAAATGTTAAATTTATATAAAACACAGTGTTTATTTATGTAAAATAAGCCATAGTTATTTAAGTTTCAAGATAATAAAAATGTATCCTGGAGTGCCTAAAGAGTCCCACCTCAAACTGCAATAAAAAAGAATATTCAGGTAAACTTGATTTAATCCACATTAAGTTTTTACTCTAAGTTTGACAAACCATGTACAGTTAAAGAGTAATTCCACTGAGGGTTTGTTTCAACTCAAATCCTGCTAATGATAAAGCAAAATAGGCTGT
Organism: Hypsolebias antenori; assembly: GCA_031762315.1. Classification (NCBI taxonomy): domain Eukaryota; kingdom Metazoa; phylum Chordata; class Actinopteri; order Cyprinodontiformes; family Rivulidae; genus Hypsolebias; species Hypsolebias antenori. The sequence continues at coordinate 5,644,963 of JARVGS010000548.1, read as the reverse complement.
TGTCAAAAGTTTATAAATTAACAAAACAAGTCTGAATACAAGAACTTTGCTACAATATTCAATCCCATCTTCACTAATTTTAACATTACTTCTTCTGGCCTTCTTCCATGGGCTCAGCTCTGTCGTACTCCAGTCAACCCAGAAGGGCTGCAGAGTCTTTCCATCAGGTGACCCCACCCGTTTCCAGTTCGGTTCTTAGTTTATTAAACTACCATTACCATTAGACGGAGGTTCCAAGCAAGCAGAGCTAAAGATTTTAAATCAGCAGACTGCAGGTCACTGCTGGCCAGAGAGCGACGTCAATCACAAGAGTCTCCTTCACAAGAACCTTAAAGTTTTTAAAACCTCAAAAATGTTTTTTTTTTTTTAAGAATGCATTCTTTAAAAAGGCAACATGTAAACCAACACTATGATGAGGTACAGACATTTTCATGCTTGTTGGCTGACAGTTCAGACAGAGGGACACCAAATGGACTCCATTTACAGGCTCCAACTGGTGGAGGGAAGGTGGCCTCGACTCGACCATTGCATTTTCAGAAACCGTGGCAGAGGATTGTGAGAGTTTCCTAACTTTATTTCACTTAATTGCCCCTTACCATGGTGCGATTGCCTTGAATAGAAGATCCAGGGAGCAGCATTATGACAAAAGACGACTTTAGTTAGCAGCCAAAGCAATAGTTCATCCATTCTCTTTTCCATTTGTGTCAAACTCAAGGCCCGGGGGCCAAATGTAGCCCTCTTTAACATCTTATCTGACCCCCAAGATGCTATTTTAAATGTCAAATACTTTTATCACTTAATTTTTTTCAGTAGTCTTTGATTATGATGTCAAAAATGCAACAGAAAACGTCAAATGAGACCAAACAGTTGAGGAACCTGCAACTGAGACTATATGTTGGGTATCTAACTTGAGTAAATGTAGATTCTGAAACCGGCCCTTTGAATTTTTTTTTTTTTTTTTGGCCCCTTTTTGTAAGTGGGTTTGACACCCCTGCTCTTGTCAATTACTTCTGGAATAATAAAGAAGATTGGTATAAACTTGCCCTTTCAAATAGCTCTCTCTTGGACCACATTTAATAGAAACACAATGGAAGCAAAAAAAACTAAGAATGGTCTAGTTCTTGGCCAAAGACAAAAATAGGAAACTGTGTGAGGAAGTTCTTTGGTCCCCATGGTAATTGGGTTTCTTGGTCAAGCCTCAAATGGCCGAGCAATGAGTAACAGCTCTACGAATTCAGTCAGATTTTATTTTAAAACGCGTTTTCCAGGGGCGGATGAGGAAAAAAAGTATAGGAAACAATAGATCGTTATTTGATTTCTTCCTGTAAACACAGCATTTTTTTTACGTTTTCCTCCATACAAAAAGCAGCACAGTTAAAAGTTTAGAAAATAAGAGCCGTTCTGTTCAGGAAGGGAGATTCAGGAAATTCACGAGCTCTACAAACAACAAGACAATACACTTTCAGCCCACAAAGGGCTCCGTGGTGCATGCAAATGTGTGCCGAGTCCTGCCTCGCAAAAAAACACGAGTGCTGGCACACAGCCCGGGCATGATCTGTTGTTCAGCTATGTCACAGGAAAAAACACCTGAAATTTAGATGAAAACACAGTTCAAGCTTTTAAATAAATCTTGTGTAAATTAACCGAGCAGAAGTTTATCAGTCTGCTAATAAAATACGTTTTTGTGACATTTTCAAAAATCAAAATAAAATAAACAAATAAACTAGATTCGGCATTTTAATTGTAAAGAATAGCAGTTATTCTTTTCCTTTACACTTAATTTTTTTTTTTTTTTTTTACATTTTAAGAAAAGAGCATCTTTTGCCATCTCTGAGCTGTTAGCAAATCACATATCTCGCAACATGTTTTTCTGCATAGTGCAATGCTTTCCACTCGGGCATATTTCAAGTTATGAAACATTATTTGCATGGACAACAAGCAGCGCAGACGTTTAACAACCACTTGTGGTGAACAGTTCAGATGCAATCCTCCAGAACTCGTGCGAAAACGACTCCACGCCTAACATTAGGAATGTTACCACAACACAAAAATTAATAAGCGCCGTTTAAAATGAGGAACATGTTTCCCAAAGGGCAAATCGGATTTAACAGCTTCTCGATTCTCCCATGTACAGAAACAGAACAAAAAGCAAGATGCAGCAGGCAGCAACAGGCATTATGTTGAGTGCTCTCGTGTGACAAAAATTTCCAAAGACTTCCAATGAATTTTAACTTTACAGCTCAGGGCAAAATGTCAGTAAACCTGGCTATTCAATTTTTGTTAAACAATAACACGTGATAAAAATACTAAAATGCGTCTTCTATTTGTTTTTATGATAAATCTTATGCTGGGTCAGGGAGGTAACAGGTCTAAAAGCTAATAGTAGCTAATGGCTAGTTAAAATTCTAACAGACTAGAAGCCAAAAGAATCAAAACACTGAACTAAAAGCTACGAGTAGTGTAAGAAAATTACAGCAAGTCCCTTAGATTTCAAAAAGAATGTTTTGGAAACAATTTAAAGAGCTCAATGTTTGCTTATGGGAAAATATTAAAAAGGGTACATTTTTGGAAAAGGATAAAAGTTACGAAAACTAAGCATCGTAGCACCCATTTAAATTATGTAATAAACTACCAACACCTTTTCGATACTTTGTGCTATTAGCAAACAGTACAAAATATGAAGTAGCATTACCGGTAGTTTGATTGCAAAGAACATACAAAAAATAAAAGATGGGAAAACAGTAGTGCGGGTTGTGTTAAGATTAGAGAAAACTTGAATACGTTTAATTTCCTGGATGTGTTGCACCTTCAGGGAGAAATAAAATCCATCACGTAGTCAATCTTGCAACTAAGACTAAAGTCAGTCCATAGAAGGATGTGGCAAATCTGTTTCTCTACACGTTTCACACTTCCAGCTTCCCGAGAGGCTGTGCCACGTCTCTGAAGCTCGGGAAAATGGTTGTATAACCAAGACAACAGCCGCCCAGAGGTCAGCCTCAGTTATTTTTAAATCTGTTGGCTGAGAAAATGGGAACGTTTAGATTGGGGGCTCTTTTAAGCTTAAGATATTAGAAGAGGAAGGCTTAGAGATGATGCTGAAACAAACCAGGAAATCCAGATAACAGACACTGAGAAGGAAAAAGCAGAAGCTGTCTGCAGTGAGCAACAGACAATTCTCATTGTGAAACACTAGGATATACATCTTGATGCATGCTCAGTAATCCAGGTAGATAAATCTAACGAGGTTGAGTCAGGTTCTCTGGACGGAGAATAATCTGTCAGACGACCTGAACTCAACCTTGTTAGACATGGATATACATTAAAAAAGGTGGATTTAGTGTATGTATTTCCCCTGAGGTGAAGAAATTGTTAAGGATGGCACAACTATAGAAAGAACTCTGTCATATTATCCAGTTTTTTGTAATTTTAAATACTATCACAATAATAAAGACAACTAAAAAGCTGCAAAATTCAGAGCACAGCTCCATTTCCGGCTTTACTTTAGCTGCTCGCTGAAGTTTACACCAAAAAGGGCTGTATTCATGCCATGTAACCAATATTGCCCCCACTGACGCAAGACACAAACAAAACCTGGCTTTCAGTGTGAGCCATTTACAGGAGTGGCGTCAGCAAGCCTGGTTTTGGTGACTAAAAATCATTAGGAGTTCCCACCCACCACCTCAGGCAATTTTGGGGCTTGATCCATCAGAGACGTCACCACACAGGTCGAGATGGGATGTTAGACAGGTCATGTGTGATTTTGTTTGGGTACTCTCAGTGGTGTAAGTGCACGTAATCCTTTTCCTGCAACAAGAGGATGCTTCTGACAAACACTGAATAAAGCAATTAAGCCACTGGTTTCTGGAGTTTCCAGCTTCTGACCCACAGAATAACTAAGACTGACAGCCCCATACAAGTGTATGTTGAATGGTATAATCATTAATAAAAAGCCAAATACTGGTAAACACAAGTGTAAAAAATTGCTACAGGTTTTATTATTCTGCTTTTATCAGTTTGTGGTTATTGATTTCACTTTATGTTCATCTGTATTGCTTCGGTCTTCTCTTTTTCCAGCCAATCATGGAAGATGGCTGCCTAATCTGAGCCCGGTTCTGCTGGAGGTTTCTTCCTGTTCAAATAAGAGTTTTTCCATCCCACCATCGCCTTTGTGCTGCTCAGGATGGGAGGTTTTGAGACGTGAAGATTTGGCTTCAAAAAAGATGCAAAATGTTTTTTTTTTATTTATTAATTGATTAAATTTCTGGAGATTAGTGTTTTTGTGACCCACAGTGGAGTCCCAACCCCAACTTTGAGCACAACCGGTTGGGTTGCAGAAAAATAAGTCGTTTATTTTCCACACAACCTGTTCCTGTATCATTATTTGTTTTCATAATTTGAGTTGTAGAAGAACTTGGGGCATTTAAGAGGGAAAAGGTTTTACAAAGTTGAAAAAGTGAAACAACTAAAAGAAAATGTTCTAAATAGGAACGAAACAGAGAAAAGAAAAAAGGTTTAAAAAAAAGTACCATGAAGTGTAAAAATAAAACCAAAGACATCCTAGTTAAATAAAATGTGTTTGTAGGAAAAATTTAATGTGCAAATCCGGTGTATCACATTTAAACCAATTACGAGAAAAGGCAGGAGCCTCGGTGGTTTCCTAGTTAACGAAGGACTTTCCAAGAAGCAGTGAGCAGGTAAAACTTTTTGTTATGGCTCTGTTTACTTAGACACAGGTTCTCTGAAAACATGCAGGTACAGTAAAATCTCCAGAGTACAAAACTCCAAGGTAAAAGACAACACTTTCTCAAACGCACACACAAATTTTAGAATGATTTAATCTGACGTGTAAAACCAGTTTATTGAAAGGCATTGCTTTTAACAATTTCTCTCAACACCGAGGCGTTCTGCCAAGAGATGCAAAAGCTTTACGGTACTTAAAAACACTGGCGCGGGACAACAAAGTTCATGCTCAATAATCCAGGTAAAAAATATCCAACATTTAGTCAGGTCATCTGGACATTTGGGGACTGGTGTGGGAATTTCCACAGCGCAGACCAGAACATTAGGTATTTAAATCACAAACAACACATTCAGTCCCTAAATCAAATTCTGTTCAGGTATCTGCCGTCTATGGGAACAGTTTAATTTTCTGCCATTGGTCAAACCATGACTGAACAATTGAGGTATTCTGGGCTTTTCAAGACCAGCTTCACTAGTTCATGTTACACGGACATTTGAAGACAAAGCAAAAGAACAGTGAGCCACTGACATGGGACAAAGTAAATAATAAAAAACACTTTCCGGGAGGGAACAAAAAGTCCCATACTTCTGTTCTCCAAAGCTTGGCCAACGAATTAAACAGAACTACAAGGATGCAAAGTTTTGAATTATGTTGACACAACATTCTCCCTTCCCTTTAAAGTTAATTGTTGTAAAGTAAGTCAACTTAACAGCACTTATATGCAAATAAAGAGAAAAAAGATGCTGTAGTTTATAAGACTATTATAGCAAAAACCAAGAAGGTAATCATAGCACCATATTAGAACACTGAAAATCATGTTTGTATCTTTCTGTCTAGATCAAAACTGTAAGAAATGGGGTTGAAATGATTAGAATCAGCAGAAAGAACAAGGTCCTGACGTAAAAAAAATAAAACAATAGAGCTTTTGGTCCCTGCGTGCCTTACCGCCCACTTATCTCCTTTCAGTGAGCTGCATTGTAAACGGTAGAATAGTCCAGAACCACCAACATGTAGGGAGGCAGGGACGATCCGCCAAGTGCAAACCTTACATAAATGCAAGGCCCTAAATGTCTGGTGGACCATGCCGCACTGAAGTGCCAGGTTAGGCATGTTTGATAGGATGTACGAGTCCATCCAATCCTTTTAGTTCACACGGGGAATTAAAGGCCGCAGGCTGCACGTCTGTTCATGAGATCACAGTAAGAAAAAGAAATGCTCAGCCACGAAGTTTGAGTTTTTAATTTGCCTTTTGGTTCAAGTTCAAGTTTATTGTCATTCACATTCACATGTCGTACATGAAATTATTACTCTCCTGTAAACAAGTACCTGAGGCTCAATGGGACTAACATGTATAAATAAACATTGAATGAATGTACTCAGGGTCCCAGTTACACCCAAAATAGCAAAAATTAAAAAAGTAAAAAGAAACAAGGATATAAGATACAGTATACATTAAAATATATGCTAAACGAATGCCAAATGGTACGCTAAAGATCTAAGATTTGTGCTAAACACTAATGATGTAAAACAATATGGCGTAACAGCAGCCCAATCATGGTGTTAAGAGTAAATTTAAAAATAAAATAAAAAGCTTCAAGTCAAAGTAAATCAAAACGCAAACCAATACAGACTCATTAAAATTAGCATCTGATGACATTTTAATGAGTTTAACATACTACATCCTGATCCTACATACAATCTGGACTACCGGTAAATAGTTAAATATAGTTTAAAAATAATTTACTAATTGAGGGGGGGAAAATGGGGTACTGTAAAGGCGTTTTATGCCAACGTTTTCAATTCCCTCCAGAACCGGTACATCATTTTATGCTAACTTTGATCAATAGTTTTTAAACTTGTTTAGCACCCAACACATGTATTATAGTAATCACAGAGCTTTGTGATCCAGCTGGTTGAAGAATACAAATATTCTTAGAAAGTTAACTAAAACCATTTCTAACAAAGTTGTCAGGTCCTCTGGACGGAATCAATAAATAAATAAAATTAAAAACTGTTGAAACTTTTTGTCTTTAATTCAAAAGAGGAGGAGCTGCACTAAACTCAGTCTTCTAAATAGCAGCTCCTCACAGTGGATCAACCAGTTTGCTGCTGACATCCAGAACCAGCTGTTCACATGATAAAGGAGGACCATCAGCCTAATGACCAATCGTCAGTGCCCTGCTGGCCGCTTGCTGTTCACAGAGGGCTGATTGATACAAGCAATAATAGCATTGTAAGATGGTGACAATTGGAAAATAAAGACTTTTTTTAAATAAATTATAACAAAAGTTTTAGTACCGTGTGATAACTATGGTAAAGCTATGCAATTAGCAGTTATTTTTAATTTATTCTCACTTCAAGATTTTTCTTTTTACATTTTATTGTTGGATGTAACTGGGACCCTGTGTACATAATCTCGTTCCACCACATGTACCACATGAGATGCGAATGACAAATACATTTCTCTGACTCTCAAAACCCTTCAATTGGTGTTTCATACCCCATATTGGTGAGCATGTGGATTCATTTAGTATGTTTTGACATAAATGGGGTGGAAGCTCCCAAAATATAGAGGATTTGGAAAGATAGTTTGGTATTTGTTTGCTTTCACAAAGTCAGAGTCAAGTAGTTTAGACGATCAACAACGCCCCCACCCCACACACACAACTGTCACAGTAGGATGTGCACAGACTCTCCTGCTGCACAACTCTGAGTCACCATCGGCTGCCACAGAGTGGGACGACTGCAGTCAAAAACCACGCTAATGGCTAAATTGTACAAGAATATGAGTGCATACATTCAGATGTTTCCAGAAGGGGGCTGACTGAAGGGGGAGGGGAGCTACTGAAGCAGCATCTCAACCTTGCAGCAGAGGAAAGGGTGAATGAGAATGCTGGTGATCAGTGAATGAAATTTCCCATCGGCTCCTGAAGCCATGTGGTTCTGCGTCATTTCTCGCTGTACGATGAGCTCCTCTCATGCCTCAGATCGTAAGTCTGCATCGTTTTTGGCAAACATCGTCAGACAGAGTAAGTGAATGAGGCACTGCAGGAAACGCTCTGACAAGACACATTCGGGAGGGGACGAAAGTACTCTGAATTAAACTAGACAAACAAAATAATTTTTAAAATGTCACTAAAGCAAGCACATAAAATTGATATCCAAATATTACACCTCCCCTGACGTGCTGTTTGAATACTCAGAAGGAAATCTGATGACTCGTTTGTATTAGTCTAGTGATTTTTTTTTCAGTGAAAAGGTTGTTACCATGACGACCCAGTTTTCATCTTAAAACATGGAGGAGAGTGCCTGCTTGTGTAAGCAGACATTTCTAAACGTCCGTTGATGAAGTGAGTTACGGACGAGCCGACAGCTCTTGTAACAGATTAAATCAACAGAATAAAGCCTGGGATGGTTCTGCAGCAGAGAATTGGACTGTAAAAGCCTTAACCGGACTGGAGCATAAGTGGGTCAGGACATGGAGGGACAGGATGTCACCCCAGCAGGCTCAGCCTGCAGAAAGCCAGGTTAGACAAAGGGAAGGGGGACAGTAGGATGAGCCAAGTTTAGACCTATCATGGATGTAAAACATGCTGGTGATCTGACATATTGAAAATTGTGCTACAGATGACCCAGAAAACCAAGAGAAGGTCAAAAACAGAAATATCTGGCTTTGCACTGTCTATCTGGTCAAACCCTCCAACAGATTAAACTATTGACTGACCACAATGTCTTCTCTCATCTCTTCATGCTGTGTGACAGATCTGAGAGCTGAGTTTTAGAGTCATCCTTTAGGCACGTGTCATTTCCTGAATATAATGTTCTCATTTTCTTGTTGCATAAAAGCAGCAGAGACAGTATTTCCTGTCCTGTGGGTTGGTTTATTTTACGGTCATTGTTCGCTGACACTTCATACATTAGTTTCTGGGAACAGAAACAAATTGCAAAAGTGATGCAGGCGACAGGACGTACACAGCAAGGGCACTGGGGGGTGGGGGTCTTGAAGAAATATCACCCACCAAGTTTCAAACAAAGATAGTCTTCCGTTGAAAAATGATTGTCGTCCGTTTTGGTCAAACCTTGAAAATAAAATAAAAAATCTTGTACCACAAGATGGAACACTCAAAGGATGGGTTGTGGATGACTCAACTATAAACCAGATTCCAAAAAAGTTGGGACACTAAACAAATTGTGAATAAAAACTGAATGCAATGATGTGGAGGTGCCAAC
>JARVGS010000548.1:5622956-5635892 GCA_031762315.1 Hypsolebias antenori | reverse complement strand
ATGAATAAAATATTGACATTTGCCATCTCCACATCATTGCATTCAGTTTTTATTCACAATTTGTTTAGTGTCCCAACGTTTTTGGAATCCGGTTTGTACTATCATATGAATTATTACCGCCGTCGCCCTTAAGCGATGGGCGATAATGAGGCTCCCAGTCACCATACGAGTGTCCATCTGGGCTTATCTGTTTTTATTTGAAATGTCACACATAAAAGCTCTTCTGGTCCTCTTTCAAAAGCATAATTTAAATCAATAACAAGTTGAAAGGGACCTGAGTCACACAAACACTTTCAGTCATACACACCAAGGGCCTCATTAATGCCCCTTTGGTCCCAGCTCATCATCCAGTAAACAAAAAGCTCTAGTCCCTTTGAGTTACCACAATCAGGCCATAAAAAGCATAGAAGAGTGTGAAATAACAGCTTTCACCATAAAACTTCACTCATGTTACCTCATAAAAAAGGAAGCGCTGAATTTCAGAGGTGTTTTAGCTCTGCTGTGTTTCATCAGAATGCTTTATGAGAACGCTTGTTCAACATAAATGCTTTTAGTAAATAATGAGTCATTATGAGGACGTTTTGAAGACAGTCCAGGATGGTTTAACCCGACCTATGTTATTAAAAAAAAAAGTTTCTTAAGTGTGCTGCAACTGATTAAGAAAGTTTAGTCAGTAAGAAGGAAGCATCCTCTGTTGCTGATGATGCATTAGAGCCTAGCTAGGCGTAACAGTAACATTGTACATCCTGTTCCCAATCCTCTAGAAACCGGACTGGAACAGGGGGAAGGACCAAAGCACTTTGCCTTCACGGATTAGTTGCAAACAAAAACGTTTCCATGGAACGATTTAGGAAAACATTAGACTCCAGTTCACCGTGGTCTCACTCTGCAACATGCATTTTAATTTAAGTTAAGGGTATTTATCGTCAACCGCCTTCAGCTGGGACAGATTTATGTTTGTGTTCATACATCCACTGTTTTTGTGTGTGCATGCATTACGGTACTTTTTCACTTCTGGCTACTGAAGTCCTTCATGTATTAAAAGCTTGTGCCGCTCCTGGCAAACGACAACAACTGGGGTTTTGTGTTGAGCTTTTGACATTCCACAGGGACTCCCTGAGGACAGACCGGAGGCTCTGTCACTGGACGGCGGCGATAATGGCAGCAACAGCACTGACTATATTTTCTGTTATTGCGATGCAGCAGCAGAGACAAATGGACTGATGTAGATCAGAGTGATTAAAAAATGCTGATGCATTTCTTCAATTCAGTTTTGTTCCTTAAGTATGAACCCAAACAAAATTTGTGACGCAATAAAGAATTCAGTGTAGATAAAAATGTGGGTTCCTGCCCAGCATAAACTAGCTCAGTCAGCTGTGACACCTACACTGAAGCTCTTCACTGCCAGAAAACTGGTTCAAATCTTTATTTCAAAAGTTTTCTCTAGCAGATTAAAACAGGGGGCAGCTACCAACATAGGTACAAAGGTGTACTGCCTAGAATGCAGTTGTGGGCGCTGTAAACATAAAAATAAGCCTTGATTTTTATTTTTATTTTTTTACTGGCAAATACAAAATGTACAAATTGCTAGATTCTTGGCTGCAAACAATTGCCCTTTCTTCTTACAAGTTTCTCCTTGTATTAAGGCACTGACTAGTCTCCAACAGTCTAGACCAGCTCTACCCTCATCGTACATGTTACAAACATTTTTAAAAAATTCCACAGACTCCCTCGTAAATACTGATCGCCAACAAGATAACAGCAGTAGCAGCCCAGATGTTTCCGTTAGCTTAGTTTTTCCTCAAGGTGGAAATGTGTGCACACATACATAAAATGTGGCTTCCGTCAACTTTCTTTGTACAATGTTACATGATTTTAGTAGCGTAAAGTGTTGATTCAAAATGGTTTATGTCTACATCCTACAAGATACCACCTTTAGATTGAACTCAAAAAGGAAATCTGAGCTGAACTGTTCGGGTTGACTGGTGCGGTGCCGTCTTTTGTTTCAGAATGTAGGCATGCAAAAGTAGTTGGTGAAATACTCAAAATACAGTATACAAGTTAAGAATGGAAACCTGACCAAAAATTTAAAAAAGTATAATCAAAAGCTGAATTATTTTGTCACATAAGATGATGACTATCTTCAGCCCTGATACTTAACTACAGTAACTCATGAGAAGAATTAATGTATGTAAAATGATGAAATTCAAAAACTAAAAATGATATTAAAACCAAATCTATGGGAAGAACGGGTAATGTCTGTCATTGAAAAAAAATCAAACTTGTTTTTTTCTCTAGGGAAGGTATGCCACACTGTTGAACTAATAAAAGTAAGACTGTAAAACACAAGCTTTTCTTCTGCCAAATGATGAGTGACAAATATGCCCAAATGCTGTTGGCTGTAAGAATACTGAGCTGAAAGAGGGAACATTGAGTGCAGCAGAACAAAAACATCTGAAGGGCATCTGAGATCAAAGCCCTGCTTATGCAAGATGAGTATACTTCTGCTTCAGCAGCGTTAGCCAGAGGTTGAAAAACTTTGATAGCACCTGTCAGCGAGCGGAGAACCTCCCCAGGGTCGAGTGAGGAGCCAGTGCATTTCAAATGGACTAAGACATGTATTCAAAGGCTTAGGCAGAGGAATGTTGCCTTGGCTTTTAGCCTAAAATTAGAGGAGACGTGACAGTATCCAAATAAATTCAAGTGGAGACAGAGAACCACATTTGTTAAAGCAAAGTGTTTAACTTATAGTCATTCAAAGCTCAAAAATAAAAGTTGTACTTAAGAGACATCTGGCAGAAGAACCTGAGAAAGAATCAAAAAGGCATGTGCGTGTGCAGCAATGATAATATTTACAACTAACCCAGAAATGATTGCTTAATACAGCAGAAAAACCTGCAGCAGACAGCTTGAAGAAGCTGTTTCTTGTCAGTATCATGGGATTGTTTCCCCACCAACCACGTTGTGTTTATGCTGTTGAACTGCAATTGCGACAGACCAGCCATGGAGGAAGTAAGAGGAGGCTGCGAGGAGAAGAAGAACCAGCGTGCGTTGTGTCGCACCACTGAGTCTCCTCTGCAGTGTCTGCAAAAAATACTGCAGAGAAAGTAACAACTGAAATATTTTCCCTGTTACGAACATGAAAATAAGTTACAGATAATAACCATGCTGTGTCTTCATTATGTCACAGAAGACAAATGCCCAACTTATGTGTTCCTGTCCCAGTTTAGAAAAGCCTACGCGTTCCAGATGTGACCTAGCTACAAAAATCTGTACATCTCCAGCTTAAAAATTATGCAGCGCTGCCTCTCTGTTAGAACAGTTTCATCTCTTTGGCAGTTTATGTGGACCTGGGTTCAGGTACCAGCTTTTTTTAAATTTATTTATTTATAGACATTTGTTTGCACACTGCTCAGGCTAAGAAGATTTAGTCTCCCTGCATCCTCCCTCTCACCAGTAAAGCTGCTTTCCATTTAAAGAAAATAGTCAGGGTGTGGAATCTTATGCACTAAAACGAGACATGACAGCATACAGAAATGAATTTGAAATATCACTGCAAACTAACAAAACAAATAGATAATTTAAAAAAAAACTGTCAGAAATATTGGTTGCTTGGACTGAAACTGATGCCTTTAAAATGAGGTTAAGTGTGGAACGTATTGTCATCTTTGACCGCAAAAGCACACATTAGCCCCTGAGGTTCAGACAGTAAGTTTATGTTTTTCTCCTCTGAACCCAGTCTGACAAACTCTTAACCTACAGCTTTCTGTTAAAGGCTGAGCATCAGCGGGACATGGAGAAGTCGAAACCAAGAACGGACAAAGTGAGACTTCACACTGGAGAATTTAAACGATGCAGAATAAAAGCTGCAGAAACACGAATGTTAAAAGATCTGGCTGAAAAAAGAAAGGCGACAAAAATGTAAATCCCTGCTTGATGATTTCAACACGAGCACTTTAGAGCTTTACCAAAAACGTGCAGAGATGCAGTCAGCTGTAAAAAGTCGTGCACGGGGCTGAATATTTTATGCAGCAAAATGGACTACAACCACCACGTCTCTGCAGGATTTCTGTTAGACATGGGAGCACCACATGGAGGGTGCACATGTGGTGCACAGTGATTCAATACCTTAACTCACAATTTAAAATGTTTTCGGTGAAAAGGGAAAAGCACAAAATGGGATTTGTGTCGCAGCACTTAATTCAAAAACTCAGCTTTGTGTAATTGATCAGAGACGTCAGCAACATGAACGGCACAGCAATCGGACTTCAAAGAGAGCAATTTGAAAACACGAGTGACCTTTGTGGCGCCCACTCACCAGAGTTGCATAACTCTGCATCTCATGCATTCACAATTCATGCAGACAGAAAATTGATAGGTGAAGCCACTTACCGCCATCACCAGCTCAAAGGGGTGCTTATACACCCGCACAGGTGACTGATACTTCTGGACCATGATGGGGATTACAGTAACACCGACAACCTGGAGAAAAAAATAAATAAATAAAATCAGAAGGAAAAAACAACAGACAAGCATTTACAAGAGAATGAGGAATCGTAGGGGTGTACACGATTCTTGTTAACACTAAAATAAATATTTAGTTACCTAACAAAGCTGCATGGATCTTTAAGGCAAGAGAGTTGTGTGCACTCTTTTTCTAGATATTTGTGTGCATGTGGGTGTGTGTATAAAACAGCTTAATCGATGCCGATGATCATAATTTATCTACAGTACATCCATTTTTTTAGTTGACATATGACATGATTCTAAATTTTATTAATACTTCAAATAAAGTACGTCAGTAGAACTGCGCTGCATAGATCAGGTGAGTTCTTGTTGGCTTTATCTGAGCAAGTTTTCAATGGTCATGGCAGAAAATCTGCGTCTGCAGCTGCAACAGTTTCAGTTTTAAACGTTTTCAAAGGGTGGAGGGATGTAAAGTTTGGAAACTAGCTGTAAGATCTTGAAATAGTTTTACCCCAACAGCAACAGCAGGGGAGCGATGCACGGGGATTGATGAAACAAGAGGAAAAAAAAAAAAAAAACAACTGTACATTTGTTTTAGTTGCTAAATGTACTTTATAAAGTTCAAGTTTATTACAAATTCCAGTGGTACGTTTGAGGAAACTCTACCTGGGCACACACCGGATAACCCAGTGTGGGTGTTGTATAAAGTTTTGTACCTCCATTGTTTTTTCTTCTTTACCTCTGTTTTGAGCAACAGTATTCAAACAGAAAAGCGCTTCAGCTGTAGCTGGGAAACACATCCTAACACCACCTGCATTTTTTACCATGCTTCTTTTATGCAGCACACTATTAATTTTACTCGTCTTGCCTGTTCAAAACCATCAACATGTCATTTTAAACACATTTAAATGTGTTGATAATGTTAATATCTAAACAAATATTTTAATCTGACAAATTTACATACCGTCTTTTTACTTAAATGCAAAGTCGTGAGATTAAATTCCTGCAAAAGAAGGACTTCTCAGTTTTTAATCAATAATAATTTTACTTATTTGTCACACTGCAGCTGGTATTATAAATCTACATTTTGGACTTTAAATGGCAACTTTTGTTGGTATTATCTTGTGCCATAGTTGATCATTAACCATTAAAATTGTTGACTGAAATTTTTGGAAGAAAACTAGACATTTAGATTAATCAAAATAAAAAAACTATTAGTGGCAGCTCTAGTGTGCAGCACTTCCTGCTCATTGATAAAGAACAATGCCACTGCAAAGGCTTTTCATTGGCAACTACTCTGCTACACTCAGCTAAGCATCAAGTCGCTCCAGAAAATGGCTAAGACAGCAGGTTTTGCTCAGTATGTAAAATTTAAACAACACAAACCACATGCTGTAGCTTTTCAACAGAGCCAAGCGCTTTTCTCTGGCCTCTTTTCCACCTCCAGATGAGAGGGGAAAAAAAATACATAAGAGCATAACAGACTGTTCCAGATGTTGAATCAAACACGTCACGCCAAAGGATTTTTGTTGTTATTTTGTTCATGTGCCACGTTTAGCTCATACTGCACTGTAATATTTGCTCAGCGTGCTCTTACATGTATGAGCATGTGAGCGAGTGTTTGCAGCGATGCAGAGGGAGTGTGTCTGCAAGGACGGGTGGGAGCTAAAGGGATCAAAACAGAGACCCTGAGAAGCAAAACAAAACCCAGACAAAACCAGAAACATTAAAACACTAAAGACAATACCAAAAAAAAAAAAAAACATCAGTTTTATTACATCTACTGAAACAAGCTTTGGTGCTTTGATTTTGTTGCTACATCTTCTGTTGTGATATATTCTCTTTCCATTTACTGATTTGTAGTTGTGTTTTTGGCTTTGTCCAGTTTTGCTCCTCCAGGCCGACACAGACCTGAACAGGCGGTCTATAATAACCAGTCTAGGACTGTCTAAAGACTAACAGGTCTCCATAGCATCCCTTTATAAACAACACTTTACTGCAGTACATAATTACCATCATGATCCAGGACCAGTCAGCAACTTCAAAAACATGGCAGAAGAAAAACAGTTACCTCAACGTGAGTTAAGATGATTCAATCAGCCTGTTTCAACAATTTCTGACCATGATGTCAGATTTAGGTCATTGGAAGCTTCAGTTTCCTTATTCTTACAGTTCCTTCACGTACTTGTTGACATTTTACTCATGCTGGGGACACACTATTTGCTTGGTGTACTAATTATGGTGAGCATCACATGAACACGGATACTTAGTTCCATCTTTCTATACATCTCCATCTATTACTTACAACAGTTTTGCTACTGAGAATACTTTTAAAAAGTCCCATTAAAACATAGTCATGGCAAAGTATGGAATAAACATGTAACAATTTTTGAAAGAGTTACTCCCTTATGATATATACCAAGATGCCATTGTGAATTGAGGGTCCACAATGTAAACAAATCTGAATCTACAGAAAACCCATGGAAGCTGGAGTCAGCTGATCGACAAACATTAGGCTTCTTGTAGTCTGCAAAGGTAAACAACTGTGGCGTAATTAGACAACCTCAGAAATTCTGGAAATAAACTTATGTAGGTGGAAATATAAAAAGGGAAGCTGCTGCTAAAGGAAATGGTGGAGCGCCATAAAGACAGAGCTCAGCATTCAAACACTTGCTGCTTTTTCAAAACTTCTTACACTACCACTGCCTGGCCAAAAAATTAAAATAAAATAAATCGCCACCTGGATTTAACTAAGTAAATAGATATGAGCCTCCTATTGGATAATGACTGCATGGGTGATTATCTTTCAGCTGGCAACAAGTTATTTAACCCCAACTGGTGCAATGAGTTGCTTCACATTTCTTAAACAACCATGTCGAAAAACACACCATGTGCTTGTGGAAAAGATGTCAGTCTGTTTGAGAAGGGTCAAATCATTGGCATCAAGCAGAGAAAATCTCTAAGGAGATTGCAAAAACTACTAAAATTGGGTTAAGAACTGTCCAACGCATTTTGGAAGGATAGTGGGGACCCATAGTCTTTGAGGAAGAAATGTGGCCGGAAAAAAATCTTGAAATGATTGTGATCGGCGATCACTTAAATGTTTGGTGAAATCAAATGGAATAAAAACAACAGTAGCACTCAGGGCTATGCTTAATAGTGAAAGTAAGAGCATTTCCACGTGTACAATGCAAAGGGAACTCAAGGGGTTGGGACTGAACAGCTGTGTAGCCTTAAGAAAAAAAAAAGGCTTCAATTTGCTAGGGTGCATAAAATTGGACTCTGGAACAATGGAAGAAGGTTGTGTGATCTGATGAGTCCAGATTGACCATGTTCCAGAGTGATGGGCGCATCAGGGTAAGAAGAGAGGCAGGTGAAGTGATGCACCCATCATGACTAGTGCCTAGTCATCAATGCAAGATCTTGGTGAAAAAATTAATGCAACACTGGATGGAAATAGATCTTGTGACACTGCAGAAGCTTATTGAAACAATGACACAGCAAACGCACGCCGTTATCAAAGCTAAAGGCGGCCCAACAAAATATTAGTGCGTGACCTTTTTTTGTGGTGGCTTTATTTTTTGGGGGGGCCAGGCAGTGTATTTCATACTAACCTACCTTCTTATCTTAACCTTCTCCTTGACATATGCAAATGTAAATACCTATCAAAACATCAAATCTATCAGACTTCAACCCAAAAGGAT
Organism: Hypsolebias antenori; assembly: GCA_031762315.1. NCBI lineage: Eukaryota > Metazoa > Chordata > Actinopteri > Cyprinodontiformes > Rivulidae > Hypsolebias > Hypsolebias antenori. The sequence continues at coordinate 5,627,721 of JARVGS010000548.1, read as the reverse complement.
CTTGCATTGTTGACCTATTTTCAGTCACTTCAGATGTTTCCATAGTTTGCACAAATTTTGCTTACAAATTTTTCATTTCAGAACACATTTACCACTGATATGGGAAAAATACTGTGTGGATTTTTATTTATTTATTTAATTTGCCCAGTTTTTGTGACTGTTACTTTTAGGCTGACTATCTCCACCAACCCAGTTTGCAGAGTCGCTGAGTGAACAAATGGTTGGGACTTTCTGCCGTATCATGTGTTGCTATCACATAACAGAAGCACAAGTGTCCCCTTTGTTGGCACAGAGACGAGAAACGATTCTTTTAAAAGGGTAAGTGCTAACCTTGCTGAGAGGACAGAAGCTAGTTCTGGACAAGAACTTCTTCAAGCTCTAGTTGGTGGGACAAATTTGAGAATGACAAGGTTGATTAAGCAGAAAAAAATAAACTTTTCTGCTTTGAAAGAAGTGAATACAACTTTTAAGTTAGTTGTCAAAGTTGAAAAAAAGAAGTCTTTAAGCTGTCAGGATTTGGAAAAAATAAAACTGATTCTTCTTTACATTCATATAGTGACACATTGCACTGACAACCAGAGATAAAAAATCAAGAAAGATAGAAGGCTGAAAAGTTCTCAGTTTGTTCTTATGTTTCCAGGAACGCTGGTGTTTTCTGATTAATCAGCGTTTTGATTTTTGGCATGTTTTTTGAAAATGTACTGTGCGTTTTTAAAGGAAGAACAGACTTGGTTGCTTAATGTGTTTATTTAGGGAAAAACACAAAGAGCTGAGTATTGTTTGCGTTGATTACTGTAGCTCTTCACAAACCATCCTGAAATGGTTTTATGTTTCGAATCGTTTAATGATCATGTTTTGAGTAAGCTTACTTAATCATACTCTCCAAAATGACCTACAAACGCGTTACAGTTACAAAAAGAGAAACTCATTTGAATAAATGATGTTAAATTCATTTCGATACATATCCCCACACAGATTGTTTTTTTTTAACTGCACTTCCTGACAAGGCAGTGTCACAAGAACAAATTACTATGTCAACGATGAAAAATGTCAAAATGAAAAGACGGCTGATTTAATCTTACTTAAAAGCCCGACCTTCACGTTAAACTTATAAAACGTGTGATCAAACTTGTTAAATACTGCAGTATTTTACAAACTGTGTTAATATGACAAAACCCTTATATGGAATGTTTTGATGCCTATAATTATCACAAAAATTAGGTCACTTCACTCGTTAGCTAAAACATTTTTTAGCCCGTAAGCTAGCGCTAAAATAACAAAAAAAAAAAAAAAAAACGCTGATATTTTGAAGCAGCTCTTATTTTGAGTACTTACCAGTGACTCCGAGAGCAAAAACAAACGTGGACTTGTTTGGTTAGGTCAGTGGTTGCTTCTGGAAGGACAACCCGTGTGAATTCTTGCCATTCCGCTCCTCCTATGTGCCTCGCTTCGCCGGCTCCGGTGGCAGTTAGCTTTGTTATGCTAACTGTAGCGGGACCGTGTAGCCATGAAGCTAACCGTGGGGGGTTAGGCTCTCCCTACAAACGAACAGCCGTTACAAATAAAATATAAATACTGTACTGTACAGTATCTCAAACAGCCCACAGTTGAGAGTTGGTCCTCCCCTGATGATGTCAGTGTTGCCAGATCTCGCGATAGAAACAAGCGACTCGCTCTTTGAAAACGAGCGCAAAACAAGCCCAACTGGCAACCCACCACATTGTGAAAACGGGCAGTTTTTAAACAGTATAAACATATTTATTTTGGCATTACATATAAACAGCAATATTATGCTTAACACTTTGAATAAAATACTTTTACATTCTAAAAAAATAAAAATACATTTTGCATATGTAACATTAATTCAACCGTTATTTATACAAATTAATCCCATTAAGCCTCTGGGACTCATTTACCAGAGAGACCTGAATTTTAAACAGAGAGTGATGACAACAACAGACAATCATAAAGGATGCTGATGGGGATTTTCAAACACCCCTTCACTATAAACAACCACACAAGAAACAGACAAGAAGTGTTAAAATTAATCATATAACTGATCAAAGTGGGAGATCGCTTTCAACCAGCCTGAAACTACGTTTCAGACTTGTTGCCCACAGTGCTTCGACATGGTGAAGGACCAGCTGAATCTGAGGTTTCTCAAATTATCACATAATTCTCATAATACAATGGAACGCTCGCAGGCTCATAGCAAACGGTCAAGAATTTAAAAGATTCATTAATAACTTAAACACAAAACCAGATGTAATTTGTGTACAAGAAACATGGTTCAAACCATCGTTGCAGTTTAGTCGTCATGGTTATTCAGTTGTACGTAAAGATAGGTTACATGGAGGAGGTTGCGCCATATTCTTGAAGGAGAACATAACATTTATTCAACTCCAGCTAATATCAGATTTAGAAATTATTGCTGTAGAACTGTGGTCAAATGAAGGGAACATTAAAATTATAAATTATTATAATCCGTGTAAACAAATAGAAAAGGTAAAAATAGAATCAATTCTAGAACAATGGAGAGGGAATTTAATTTGGTGTGGGGACTTCAATGCACATGGCACTTTATGAGGAGATCAAGATGATCAAAATGGAGGAATCTTAGAAGAGATAATTGAAGAAAAAGACTTAGTTATCTTAAATAATGGGACAGGCACTCGGGTGGACTTTGTCAGAGGTAAGTAATCAGCTATTGACCTGACCTTGGTCTCACATTCAAATACTGAAAACTGCAGCTGGAGAGTGTTTAAAGAACGCCCAGTGGGAGCGACCACTGTCTGATTTTTATCTGAAAGAGAGGCAGAACAAGAGCAGGTAAAAACTGAGAGGAGATGGAAACTTGAGAAAGCAAACTGGGATAAATTTAAAGTACTAAGTGAGGCTGACATGAACGATATAGATACCAGTAAGCCAGTTAATGAATTAAATTCAGACATATGTGAATGTATTATTAGTACAGCAAAATGAGTCATTCCTAGAAGTACTGATATTAAAAAAAAGATAGTTCCATGGTGGACATCAGACTGTTCATCAGCAATTAAACAGAGGAATAAAGCTTTTTAAAAATACTAAAAAGAAGTATTTGTCTCCAGAATCTAATAAATTATAAAAAAGGAAACAGGCAGAAATAGGAAAATTATAAGAACTGCCAAAAGGGAATATTGGAGGAAATACTGTGAATCTTTAGGGGAAAACACTGCATTAGATAAGGTTTGGAAAACTATTTAAAAAATGTCCGGCAATACAAAAGAATATGTTTTCCCTTTAATAAAAAATAATGGAAATAGTATAATAGATAATGAAAATAAAGCCAAATTATTAGCCAAAACATTTGCAAAAATACATAGTACAGAGAATCTAACTAATAAAGAAAGAAAAGGACATGAAGCTGCATTACAGAAGAAAATGATGATTGTGTTAATATGAAATTTTTGTTGACAGAATCAAATAAAGCAATGAAGAATTCTAAAAAATCATCTCCTGGCAATGACCAAATAACTTATACAGTAGTATGTAACACAAATCTTAGTGATGCGAGTAAACAAATCATATTAAACTTATGTAACAAGGTGTGGGAGGAAGGGATATTACCTGAGAAGTGGAAAGAAGCACTAATCATTCCTATTTGTAAACCTGGTAAAGATCCTAATTCAGTTGAAAGCTATAGTATATGTATATTATACAACTCAGCTTCAAGTAGTCTATTAAAAGCAGTAGCTAGAATACAATATCAGACATTGAGACTCTGCTGTGGAGCAATGAAGACAACTCCAGTCTCAGCTCTACAAGTTGAGATGGGTGAGCTACCTCTGGAACTAAGGAGAGAACAACTAACCATGAATTACTGGGCAAATATTATGGGACATAATGAAGCTCACCCTCCACGAGGTATATTGCAACCCTGTCATGAAAAAGAAAAGAAACAAATTAATAGTTTTGGCTGGATAATTACGAATCAAGTTAAAGATGCTGCAATAGATAACTTTCTATAAGTCCTGTGGTTGTTAACCCTGTTATTCCATCATGGAGACTTGGACAGGCTGAAGTTGATCTAAAATTACTGAAAAGAGGGAGACAGCTACAAAAAAAGGTGGAAAGCTATATAGGAAGTGAGTATTCAGAATATATACGGATATATACAGATGCTTCAAAACTGAATAATGATAAAGATGGTATTTCATTTATAATTCCATACTTAAATATTATGAGAAATAAAAGGATAACAGATAAATTGTCAGTGTATACAGGAGAACTGCTGGCAATACAAATGGCTTTAGAATGGGTTGAGGAAATAAGAGAGAGAGAGAGCGGTATATGTTCAGATTCAAGTAGCAGTATTCAAGAGATAAACTCAGAATCAAGGCAAGATATCATACTGGATATTCTTCATTCAGTTTTCAGGATTAGAAGTTATGGTTCTCATGTTAAACTGGTTTGGATTCCTGCACACATTGGTGTGGTAGGAAATGAGTTGGCTGATAGTTTTGCTAAGTGTGCTGCAGAAAAGAATAGTGTTGATTTAAATATAAAAATAAGTAAATATGAGATAAAGAATATTATAAAAGTGTATGTAAAAATGGCAAGAACAATGGAATACTGTAGTAGAAGCAATGCAAGGTTTTATTATAATATCCACAAAAAAGTTGGGGAATTCAGGAAATGCAACAGAATCAAAAAAGAAGAAGATACTGTATCTAGAATAAGGTTCGGACATACAGGATTAAATAGTACCCTTAAAATACTTAAGAAG
>JARVGS010000548.1:5592594-5604273 GCA_031762315.1 Hypsolebias antenori | reverse complement strand
TCTAAACAGACAGCATTCTTGTTTCATTTTTCCTTTTTTGTCTCCAGCTTCTTTCAGATTCTTTGCCTTAGTTTTGAATCAGTTTGTTATAATTAAACATTTATAGTTGACTTTGTAACTGGTTTGCATCACTCAATATTTATTTAATTCATTGTGATTACAATTAATTTCCCTGTGGTCAATCTATATTGTTTATTTTTATGGTTACTAGTTAATTTATTTGTTAGTTGAAAGTCAACCACTAAACTTATTTATTTTTTAAACAGGTTGCTGACACTTTATATAAAATGGTCATATTTTTGCAACATAAGTTGTAAAGATTCAAATAATGTGCAAAAGTGTAAAAAACGAGTTTAAATTTGGGCTCCATCTAATAAAAGATGATGAAAATGAATGAACATTAATTATTATTATGACTTATTTATTCATCAATATTGACCTTCAGTTTCCAGAAGAAAATACAGAAGCAGCACATCTACATCCCATCGAGGAAACTTTTTTTTTTTTTTAAGATTTAGGTTTGATAGAATAAACGTAACGCTTTGTGAAAAATAACATTTAGATTGTATTGTACAATCTGTGACATTTCTAAGTCTTTTTCTTTTGTCTTCTAATTAATGCTAATTCTGCAGTGACTGAGCAGAGCAGTGATGGTGTGTTCGTGTTTCAGGGTAAAGGTCTCTTTGCTAAAAGGGGCATCAAGAAGGGAGAAACCATTTTCACAGAGCGGCCTCTTGTTTCCGCTCAGTTCCTGTGGAACGCTTTATATAAATATAAAGGTGAGGTAATAACATGCTGGTTGTACTGGAACTAAAATGTGTTTTGTTAAGTCACTGGTTAGATAAGCAGTTAATTTGTTGATGACGATTAAATTGCATGTTTGCATTGTTTTACATTAATTAGGGCTGATTCTGGATGATATATCTAACAATAAACAAAGACAGGGCATGGATATAATGCTACGGTTTAGGATTTTCTATGTACTTTTCACTAATAGTAAACATATATATTTCTTACTAGTTTGTTCTGTGTTTATCAGCCTGTGAGTACTGCCTGCGTGCTCTGGAGACTGCAGAAGATAATGCCAGAAGACTCAGTGGAAACCCTGTGCTCACCCTTCCTCATCCTGAACTGTGCCGTGTTCGTCCGGAGCTGCACCAAACCTGCCCCCAGTGCCAGGTCCTCCCACCTACAGCATCACTGCTAGTCCAGATCACTAATTAAGTTTATTTTTTAGGCCAAGACTCACATCAGGATCAAATGACTAATCAATTGGTCTAGATCTACTAAAGAAGTTTCTCAGGTTTTTCTTTTTTTTTTTTGTGTATATATTTTCTAGCTAGTGAAGGCCACAGGAAAACAATCTTCACCAAACTGATTAAATTAGATTATGTTATTTAGTTTCTTAAATCATTTTCTTTTGTTTATTGGGTTTAACAGAGTTTTAGATAAAGAACGAATGGCACATGAAAAATCACATTCTCAATGTTGTAGTGTAGGGAATGCGCAACTATAAGGTGTATAACCTGTGTTATTATAAATACTAAAATCAGATGAGCGGAAAAAGTCAGTCTAAGAGCTGATATTATAGAAATCTAAAAAAGCTAAGTCTGGTCCTCTGGACATTCTGGACATTGAATGTCCAGAGGACCAGACTTAGCTTTTTTAGATTTTTGTACCTGGATTATTGAGCATGCATCAGGATATTATAGAAAACTCTTTTGCAAAGTAAAACAGTTTGATAGCTATCTAGTTTCAATGTGTGGACAGAATTAGTGATGTGAATTACCTGTACTTGCATTGCTGTTGTGTTTGTCAAACTGTTTATTTTTTATAAACTAAAGTAGAAATTTAAAATCAGACAACATATCATTATTTTATGAAAAATAGACTGCCTTTATGTGACACAAGCACATTTTACATTATATATCTAATAAATTAAATAATAATTTATTTAAAATGAGATAATTTAAGTCACATAACCACAAAATTTCTAAAAATCCTGGCATTAAAAAATTAATTAAGTGTGAAATAGATTTGTATAAAACAAGTTTAATCAGTCTGGTGATTTGAAGTCTGTTTTCTTCTTTAGAGGCAAGAGGAAAAATATATATGCTGGTATTAGGAGACTGTTTTGAAATAATCAGAATGCTCTTTTATTTCAGTTTAAAAATAATTTTCTTATGGAAGACGTAAATCCAGAAATCAGGATCATAATCCTAATAGTGTTTGGATTAAGGCATAGATCAAATTATAATTTTTAAGTACAGACTGTTGCCCCCTGCTGTTCACTTTGTAGAATGCAGGTTCATGTGCTGTTTACGTACATTATGGCTGAATGAATTGTTTGAGAAATCCAGTAATATTCTTTAACAACTTAAAAAAAAACTTCCTCACTTGACTGATTTTTCCAGATGTAAATACAAAGACCAAAATCACAAGAAAAACTTTGCTGTGATTTTCTTTGTGTTGTATTTTAACGCCTTAGAACGTACCTGTTGTTAAATTAATCTTATCGCTGTATGCACTTTTGGAATAAAATAAATAAATAGTATTAATGCGTTGCTTTACACATGTGGATGCTGACATACTAAACAATGCAACCATTTTCTGTGTTTAATCTCTGCAGGTGAAGTACTGCAGCAGTGAGTGTCGACAAGCTGCTGCGGATCAGTACCATCGGGTTCTGTGTCTGGGTCCCACTCAGGAGGATCCAGACCACCCCATCAACAAGCTGAAGGATGCGTGGAGGTGAAGCACCATTTCACAGATAATTCTACCATCCCTTTGTGGTTTTGCTGCTGTTTGAAGTGTTGATTCGCCTTTTTAACGTGCACTTTCAGGAGCATGCATTATCCTCCAGAGACCTCCAGCATTGTGCTCATGGCCAAAATGGTGGCTGTGGTCAAACAGGTGAGCTGATGGGAAAGTGTATCTGAGCTACAAATGATTTGAGCTTTGTTGATCAATTCAAAGTTTATGATTCTCTACTTATACAATGGAGCTTTAGGGCCACTCTAAGAAAAAAATAAATAAATAAAAGCCATAAAATTATGAGAACAAAGTCATACGAGATATATTTATTTTTTTCAGCTCTCTCTGTTTTTTCTTTCTTTCCACGAATCGGATCCACGACACGACCTGTCACTCAATCCAATAGGCGTGTCAGCAAATGACCCATCCAAAGCTAAATGAGTCGTAATATTAGGCCTGTCATAATTAACAATAAATCAATTAATCGCATGATAAATTAAAATGATCCACCTCATTTTCATTTATCGGCTTTATCGTTTTTTTCATGTCTCTTTCTACTGAAGACACTGGATGACAAAAAGCTCAACTCCGGTGCTCTTCACTGACCTCTCCCTTTCTCTTTTCTCTTTAAAATCCATTTTAACCATCCAAAATTGCGTTTTTGGATCATGAAAAGCAGCTAAGCTGAGAAGCTAAGCTATGAGCTAAGCTAACATGCTGACCTCGGGAAAAAAAAACCCTCCATCTTGTCAAAGCTCCAAAATTCATGGTTGAAACCTTTGCCTTCGTGTAAATAGTTGTTTCTCTCTGCAAAAAGAAGCCGAGAACTCGTTTACTGATTTTTTTAGATTAAAAGCTTTGTGTGACAAATGCTATGCTAAAGAGCTCAAACCACACCGAGCATCCGCCATTTTGAGAACCAAAAAGTAGGAATGAGAGACAGCCCATGTCACGTCAAGGGGCCTCCCTCCCATTTTTCTTAAAGAGAAACGCTGCTCGCTCCCTCACTGTCCATCCTTCGGTTCAAACAGTCTTATATTGCCATTCAGTGGTCAAAAAAGGTACTAAACACAAAATGAACCAACATTTCTTCTTAAATTTGACAATAATTACAAATTATTGTCAAATTTCAAACAATATTATCGTTTATCGCAATAATTTTTGAGACACTTAATCACCCAGCAAAATTTGTTATCGTGACAGGCCTAGTCACCACGTTATCTTAGCTTGTAGCATGCTAATTCTGTTTACTACTGTTGAAAATCAATACTGATTGTTTATTACTGAAATAATTGCAGTTAAAAAAATAATTTGACATTTATTTTTGCTGAGTTTTTGATTTTTTTTCTGTTGTGGTTAAGTTCCAGGCCCTTCGGTTCTCGGGAGTCTGTGTCGATCCCGGTCGGTGCCGTTGGGAGTTTGGATTTGAGCGCCGACACCAGCACCGTCATCAGACCCGTCCACAGCTCCATTTTAGGGGAGAAGTATTGCTTTGAGGTAAACCTCGTGAAGGGGTGTTAGAAATAAATCTACTCTTCTAGAAATTAAAAAAAAAAACTGCAAACGAAGGAAGCATCAGCAGAAATAATCATATGGTTGGAAGTTGCGCTCAATTCATGCATGAACACTCTGGGGTTCTTTTAGCTAGTTGAAGGCCCTGAGATTATAAGTAATAACTTGGAAGACCTCACTTTAATCTGCAAGATTTCTTCAACTCTTCCTCTGCTTTGATGAGTGACAGACCACGGGTTCTTCTATCATAAAAAGCTAATAATGAGACAATCTGGATTTATACTTCATCAGAACTGCCCAAACCATTTCTCACTGACGTGGTTGCGCAATGAAAATTGCTTCTTCCAAGAACTGGTTCTGTGCACGACTCCCTGCAGAACAATTTTCTTTCACATTATGCACCAAGCATTGTGTGACCGGTCAGAATGTTGTGGGTGAGTTTATGCTGAAGAGCGGCTGCAGTACAATGCTCTCATTTCATGTCTACTGCTCTGCTGAGGATCAGCCGGCCGAGGCTGCTGAGTTTTGTTGTCCCAGCAAAACTTACAAAGATAGTCAAAGAATCTGTGGAAGGAGACAGGAAAAGTTTTGTGCATGGACGAGACAGGTAGAGACACAGGTGGTTCTTCACTCTGGCTGGAAGCGAGTACTCCTCAGCTGGACAGCATAGTGACACGGTCCCACTTCATCTGTCGGAAACGGTAGCGGTCTAGCAGACTCTTCTTAATGACAATGAAGAATCTTGAAATGACAAATTTGCACAAAATCTTCTCAGTTAACAAAAGAAACACCAGCTCTTCCTCCTCCAACATTAACAGAAACTGCCGTATTTTCCGCCATACATGTCGCTTCGCGTATAAGTCGCATCTACTATGCGTCACTGCTGACAACCCGGGCCGGTGTTGTGCCAAAAATTGATTGGCTGCTAAATGGTGGCTGCAGGAGCGTGCACAGGAGGACTTTAACAAGAATTTAACAAGATTAACACTTAAAATAGCAAAGAGCAAAGGTGTTTCTATGTCTAACTTTTCCTTAATAAATGCACTTCAGTGGTCAGATCAGCTGCATTTCGCCTGGGCTGCGTGGCGAAATGCAGCTGATCTGATGGTTTCTCCAGGAGTTCCAGAGCGAGCTGAAGGTGGCTTGGTATGACAAGCCAAGTGTCTCATTAATTACCGCTTTTACCTATTAATGAGACACTTGGCTTGCCATATTAGTCGAGGGCCCTCTAGCAGCTGCAAATGATAGTGTTCAATATTTTCCATGTCAGAATAAATTAAATCATCAGATCTCTGACAAAAATTAGGTTATAAATTGGAGAGAGAAACAAACATGTTGCTTCAGCGTATAAGTCGCAGGGTATGCAAATTAGGCAAAAAAAGGTGCGACTTATACACCGAAAAATACGGTAAACATTAACTCTGCCAAGCAGGCTGTCACTGCGTCGCTGTTTCTGTTTGCTACGGTGGGAGGGAGTTCTCGCTAAAGATAAAAAGTCCATGTGCAAAAGAACATCTCACAGCCACGTCAGCAAGAACAGATGTCTTACGTCTGACACAGTCCTGTTGCTTTTAATGTTTTACAGGTGATCAACTCGGAGAACACTCACTGCTTTGGCTGCTCATCGGCTGCCGAACGAGACCGCTGGATTGAAGATCTGAGGCGAGCTGCCCAGCCCAATAAAGTAACCTTTAAACTGTTTGTCTAAAATGAACACGAAGGTTCCTCAGCATGGCAGCGTTGATTAAAACACCCGATGAATGAATGTTCACAGGATAATGCTGAGCGGACAGAGAACTCCCTGAGCCTGTGGGTCAATGAAGCGAAGGACCTGCCACCCAAACGGCGTTATTACTGCGAGGTTCACCTGGACGGGACCCTGTTCGCCCGCACCAGCAGTCGCGCAGTCGGAAAGCCGGCCAACCGCTCCAGCCTGGCTGGGGACAACTCCGCCGGCTCTTCAGGAGGCCCGGGGACCAGTGGAGGTGTGGGTGGAGGGTGTCAGCTGTTCTGGGGCGAATTCTTCGAGCTCGACAACCTGCCGTCCGTCTCCCAAATCAGCCTGCACCTTTTTCGAGAGGAAGACTCCAAAAAGAAGCGCCACTCCCGCGAGGAGTCAAACTTGCGCCCGCTGGGCAGCGTGGAGATTCCCCTGGCTGATGTTCAAGGGAGGACCTACCAGGAGAAGTGGTACCCCATCCCTCCATACAAGGCTGCAGGCACAGCGGGGAACAAGGAGCTGCTGGGGCCGCAGGCCTCGCTCCGCATCAAGGCCCGCTTCCAGAACCTGAAAGTGCTGCCGATGGAGAAGTACAAGGAGTTTGCGGAGTACGTGACGGTAGATTACGTTGAAATGGGCAGAAACTTGGAGCCGCTTCTGAGCGTGAAAGAGAAGGAAGAGCTGGCAGGAGCTCTGGTCCACGTCCTCCAGAGTATCGGCAAAGCCAAGGTTGGAAATGCATAAATACACCTTAAACACAGGCTGCTTTGAAAACGGAAATATTAGGAGTAAATGCTGAGTCGGCATTTTTAAACTAACTACTTCTGCATACTTTCTGCTATTTTAGCCATTCATACATCTAAAACATTCTTCTTTTGTTTTCTGTAATTCTTGTACTTCTCTAAAGGATCTAAGAAAGTTAAGTCAGGTCCTCTGGACGGAGTAAAAAATAATGTTTCGCCTTTTATCCAAAAGACTTCTTCAGTCTGAGGAGCTGCAACAAAATCAGCCTTATAAGCAGGACCTTCTCACAGTGGATCAACCAGTTTGCTGGTGACATCCAGAACTAGAGGTTCACATGCAAAAGGAGGACCATCAGCCTAATGACACATCATTAGTGCCCTGATGACCTCTTGCTATTCACAGAGCGATACTAGATTACAGCATTGTAAGAGGGGGACAGTTGGACACAGAGTTCTGGTCTGAGGATGCTGCTCTTCTGTGCTGGTCCATCCTTTTGGCCAGTGGCTGTTTAGTTTCACTGATGTGAAACTGATCACAGGCCTCCTCCTTTTGTTTTTTTTTTTTTTAAATCCGTCCAGAGGACCTGACCTAAATTTATTAGATTTTTCTACCTGGATTATTGAGCAGGCATCAGAGTATTTTCTAAAGGATTAACTTTATTCACAAAGATTTTCCAAAAGGATTACATCGATAATGTCTCGGTTCCTTCAAAAATTTAGTTTTTGTCATGGTCTGAACGTGACGTTGAACCCAGAATGTAGACCGAACTCAGGAACTCCAGGATTAAAATAAAAAATATATTGATTAAGCACAACAAAAAGGGCTGTCGTGGCAGCAAAACTTACATACAGACGATCATGGGAGGAGCAGAACAGAACATGGCACCAAGAAGAAAAAGGACAAGACACCGAATAAATAGAGACACTAACGATATAGAAAGACAAACACCGGTGGTTAGGATTAGACGCAGGTGTGACAAGAGCTGGACACGATGATGAAACATGAGGAAACAGAAAAGACAAGATCCAGAAACCCCACCGTTTTCTTTGTAATCTGCACAGTTCCTCCACTTCTGTCTTCTTATCCAACCGTTTGCTACCATACTTTTAACTTTTTGTTAACCTTTTGCTACCTTTGGCTTTTAACTCTGCCACTTTTACCTAACTCGCATGCCTTTGACTTTTAGCCAGTTACTTTTATCTTTTACCTACCCTTTTGATACTTTTAGACATTTGGAACGTTTATCCAGCCATTTTATTTCTAGCTATTCTTAAGCTAGCGTTTTATACTTTTAGCTACTATTTTGCTGCTTCAAGCTACGATTTTTCTACTTTCCGCTCCCCTTTTGCTACTTTTACCCAGATTACATTACTTTTAGATAGCATTTGGATTTTTAGCTATTTTGCTGCTAGTTTTTAGCTACTGTTGTGGGTTGCTTTGATTTTTTTTTTAGCTTTACCAACTAAGTTTCCAACTTCAAGTCAAGTCATCTTTATTTGTAGAGCACAGTTAAAACAGATAAACTGCTATCAAGGTGCTTTACAACAAACAAAAAAAGAAACATCTCAACATTCAGCACATCTCAACCAGCACTCAGCGTTCACGCTGCCTTTTACGAGAGAGTGCATTGTTTTTTTTTGGCTCAACGTGTATTTGCGGCTTTAAACTGCATTTCTTCAGGAGTTCCTGGTTGATCTGGGCAGTGCGGAGGTGGAACGACTTGGAGAGAAGGAAGCGCTGATCTTCAGAGAGAACACACTGGCCACTAAAGCCATAGACGAGTACATGAAACTGGTTGGCCAGAGGTACCTGATCGACACACTCGGTAAGGGAACTTCACAATGAAGGAGGCCTATTGTAACATCAATAATCACCTGCCTTTACATAGATTTAAATTAATGAAACTTAAATAAAGTAATTATTGTATGTACAGTATTGTCATGTTTACATCGTGTTCAGTTTCTGTGTTCTCTTCGGTCCTTCGCCTCCCTGCGTTTCCCGCCATCCTCAGTACTGTTGCATTGTCGATCTTCACTTCCTGGTTCTGCTCCACCCTCTTACACCTGTTCCCTGTAGTCGTTTGTCCAGTTGTCTACTCTGCTCATCAGGACCTTTCTGTTTAGTCACTCAGCTGTTACTCTACCTTCAGTCTTGTATTGTGTGTTTCATGCTGCAGTATATCCAGTTCTTCTCTGTGTCTCCTTGAGTTTTGTTTGTAGGTTTTCCTGCCACGTCAGGCTCCTTTGGTTTTGTTAACTAAATCGAGAGTTGTTTTTTATTCCTTTTTTACTCAAGCTCCTCGTATCAGTTAGGCCTGTCGCAAAATAATATATCAATTAATCCCATGATAAATTAAAAGTATCTACCTTATTTTAATTTATCGGCCATCGTTTCTTCATGTATCTCTTTCTACTGAAGACACTTGACAAAAGGCTCAAATCCGGTGCTCTTCACCGACCCCTCCCTTTCTCTTTAAAATCTGTTTTAACCGTCCAAAATCACGTTTTTTGATCGATAAAAGCAGCTCAGCTGAGAAGCTAAGCTACGAGCTAACCTAACAGGCCGACCTCAAGAAAAAACCTGTGCCTTCGTCTAAAAAGATTTTTCTGCAAAAAGAAGCTGAGAACTTCTTCACTGATTTTTATTAAAAGCTTTGTGTGAAAAACGCTATGCTAGAGCTCAAACCACGCCGAGCGCCCACCATTTTGAGAACCGAAAAACAAGAACGAAAGACAGCCCATGTCACGTCAAGGAGCCTCCCTCCCATTTTTCTTAAAGAGACACACTGCTCACTCCCTCACTTTCCATCCTTCTGTTCAAACAGTCTTATACTGCTATCCAGTGGTCAAGAAAAGGTACTACACACAAAAACCAACAAATTTCTTCTTAAATTTGACAATTACTAATGATTGTCACATTTCAAACAATATTATCGTTTATTGTAATATTTTCTGAGACAATCGCCCATCAATATTTATTATCATGACAGGCCTAGTGTCAGTCTACATTTCTGTGTCCTATAACTTCAAAATGTGGCAAACTGACTGTATGAGATCTGTTTAAAACTTTGCCATTAACTAATTAAGTCTGGAATCAACTGAACCACTGGAAGAATTTTTAACTAAACTTTCAGAAGATAATCAGAGTTACTTTTGGAGCCATCTCAATTCAAGTTAGCCACCAACACAATGTAATTTCAAAGAGCTACAACTAAGTCCAATTTCCAGATACTGAGCTAAACTATGGAGTGGTAGTAGCTGAGACTAATTCACCACATGTACTCTAAATGCTATATGTTGCACAACATTGCTTGAAACTTCGGCATCCACTGTTGGCATCAACCATAAAATTGTCTGAAACTTGATTTGCAATATTTGCTCCTTCAACTCATGCTGTGCCTTTAATTTAATTCCGTGCTGTTAATAAAATTCTGCACTTCCTGTTTGATGCAGGGGACTTCATCACCCGACTTTACTCCTCGTTGGAGAACTGTGAAGTCGATCCTCGTAAATGTCCCGCCGCTGAGCTGACGAGCAACCAGCAGCATCTGAGAGAAACCTGCGAGGAGGTCGTGCAGAAGATCGTTGAGCTCCACGGGTAAAGAACCAAGATTTATCATCAAGGAGGAAACCAGAGCCAAACAAAAACCTGAATGTTGACTCTGTTGTCCAGACCTTTTCCAGAAGAACTCAACAAGATCTTCTCCAGCTGGGTGGAGCTGTGTGAAGACCAGGGCAGAGCAGAAATTGGCCATCGACTCATCTCTGCTTCCCTCTTTCTTCGCTTCTTGTGCCCTGCTGTGCTCAGTCCTTCTCTGTTCGGCTTGATGCAACCTTATCCCGAGCCGAACACGCTCCGGGCCCTTACCCTAACCGCCAAAGTCATCCAGAATCTGGCAAACTTCACCCTGTGAGTAGATTTGTATCAGTATCAGCTCCTTTTGGTGCATTTTTACCTCTGCAAAACATAAAAAAGTCTGTTTTAATAAATAAATTATGACTGAATTAAATCTTTTGGTCTGATTAAGGTTTGGAGAGAAGGAAGAATACATGCTGTTTATGAACGAGTTCCTGCAGCAGCACTGGGATGGAATGAGGTCTTTTCTGCAAACCGTGTCCAATCAGGACACAGAGATCCCAATGACGTCCTTTGACGGATACGTGGACTTACCGCTGCGTCTAGCTGTGCTGCACGGTCTGCTGGTGGACATTATTCACAAGAAAGACCAGGTGGGGCAGAGAGGACTTCAGTTCCCTTCTGAGTGAATTAAAACTCACAGATGGAGTTAAAAACACAGGTTTTAACATCAGAACTAACTTTCTCTCTTCTGCAGGAAACGATAAACAAGCTGCACCCACTGCCCTCCATCCTCAACCAGATTACAGAAGTGCTCGGCCCTGAAGTCCCTCAGATCATCATAAACAGGTGTGTGCCTAATGGACACCTGGATTATGATGTTTTATAATTGTTGCTAAACTTGTAGCCTTTTCTTTGCAGCCAATCAGAACAAACCAAGCCGATCTACGTTCCTCCCAAAGACCTGGGAAAGTACAGTCCTCTTCAGTCCTCCATGCAGAAGCTACCTGTGGACTCCAGAGGCCTTCGAGACAGGTGTGTCTACTAAAGATTGATTGTTTAATTTTATTAAGCTTTTTCATTTAAACACTAAAGCAGCAACATTAGCAACAGTTTTCATAATTTTACATTTTAACTAATGATTCAGCTCCATTTAGCTACTAGTAGCTAAAGCTACTACTTCATTAATTTGAGCATTTAGCTAAGTTTTACTATCTTTATCTCTTAGCTACAATTTGCTAAACCAGCCACTAGGGAGCACAAGCCAGTGTATCTCTTGTGCCGGTCCCAAGCCCGCGTAAATGGTGAGGGTTGTGTCAGGAATGGCATCCGATGTAAAACACTTTTGCCAAAACCATAATGCGAGTTCATCA
>JARVGS010000548.1:5406919-5418732 GCA_031762315.1 Hypsolebias antenori | reverse complement strand
ATTACAACTTCAAGGTGCAAAACATTGTAGATGTATCTATTTTTGTGTGCTGGCCTTAGGTTTCAAGACATTTGGATTCAGTCTGTATATTAACTAGTAAATTATAAATTCTACCTGAACCAAGAAAAGAGACACTTATTTCAAATAAAAATATCAAGTTTATTGTAAAACCATAAAACCAACAAATAACACTATGTACTAGAGGAAACACTCATTATTACAATATGAAACAAATTGGGATTCATTTCTTCAAGGAAGAAAACAAGTGGATATCTATCATTATTTCATATGTCATAATGTCATATTTTCAGCTGTTCACAGGATTAGTCTCTACTTGAACTTTTAAATAATATTTAGCACAAACATGAACTATTTGAGAAACTTTAGCTTCCACGATGAGTCTTACAAATAAAATTATATTTACCACATTTCAATATATTTTTTATGCCAACCTTAAAATGTTATTTTAGCAGCACCATCTGCTGCAGAAAACAATTCACAGACTTTTCTTTCTTTTGTCCTCCATGTGTTCATTTACTTTTAAATGATCATTGCACAATGTGCCATCATGGTCAGGCACAGCCACTGGGCGGATTATGAATAAAAAAGAAGGCAAAGTTTAAACATGTGCATTGGAAGAGCATCAGGAAGTCAGAAGAACTTTTGATCATTAACACCGTAAAAGTTTACAAGAAAGTTTGGCTCGTAGAAACAAAAAGGTAAAATAAATTAGGCATGACTGAAAACTTTTGCACAGTACTTTGTGTTTACAGCTTTGTGTAAAATATCAATATTGATAAAAGAAACTCATAAAATGTTCTAATACACATTTTGCTTTCATAATTTGGACTAAAGTACAGATATAGTTTTTAAACAAAACATTTGCTGTACTTTTTAGAGCTTAAAAGTGCAGAAAAAGGGAAATATATGTAGAATACATTGAATTAATTATATTTAAATACAAATTTAATAAAAAACTATTATGTTTATATAAAATATAATTTATTATAGTTATTTTTTTTTATCTAAATACCTTTTAATAAAAATGCCCCCAATATGTCAAGAAAATGCATCCCCTATAAGAAAAGCCCACAGATAGCTGTATTTACTGACATTTATTTATGGTTTTAATATAGTATAACAAAAGTAGAAGCAGTGAGTGCTTGACACAAACCATTTCTTCATGTCATGCAAGGATGATGTCTATATTTTTACACTTCTGCAGTGTTAAATTTTTACTTTCATTTATTTTATCAGTTGAAGCTGAAATCTGATCATTTCAGGCCACATGTTAAATATGAATAAACATCATAAATCATCCCCAAGCAGAATAATGTTTTATATTTTATGTACATAACATTAGAAAGTGTGAGGCAATGGTGCTACTACTCTGTTCTCATTGATGCAGTAGTCTAACCCTAATGTAATTCACACTGTCTTGTTTTATCATTTTGTAGAAAGATGATGGAAAATATGGACCATTACCATAATATATATTTTTGGCTATAACAAATGACATCCCAAGCAGTTTTTGTGAAAACAGTGTCATAAATGGACGTGAGTGCTTTTGTCTCATAATACAGCCGAGGCAGTCACCGGAGACAAACATATTACAGCAAACACAATTTGCCTCTTTAACTCCCTCATCATATTTTTTTTTTACAATTATTATTTATGTAAAGTAGTTATTCAGTGGCAGCTCTACAACTTTAAAGATAACTGAACTATGCTGGGTTATGTAAAAATCTTGCTTTGGGGAGAAACTAAAGAAGAAACGTAAATTATCTTTATCCAATAATACAATAAAGGTCAGTTTATGCTTTTAACCAAACATTTTATAATTGAATTTCTCATATAAAAATGCAGAATAATGACCTTCATCATCCTTATTAGCCAAAGTTTAATAGACTTCTTGGACAAATTTGTATGAAACCAAACTACATTCTT
The DNA here is from genome assembly GCA_031762315.1 of Hypsolebias antenori. Classification (NCBI taxonomy): domain Eukaryota; kingdom Metazoa; phylum Chordata; class Actinopteri; order Cyprinodontiformes; family Rivulidae; genus Hypsolebias; species Hypsolebias antenori. The sequence continues at coordinate 5,416,785 of JARVGS010000548.1, read as the reverse complement.
TGTATAAACATAAGCTCTTTTAGATAAAAAGCAGATTTTAAATCTATTAGGTTTCTTGACTTACAACCCATAGTTATTTTATCTGTTGTAAAAGCTGTAAAAAAAAAAAAGACAAGAAAATACAAAGTCACAAACATATTTATAATTAGAGGCATATTTACTGGATTATTTCTGGTAAGGATCATGTGAGCCAATTATAAAACTAATCTTTGGACAAAAGTATGATTAATTATTATCAGTCAAATTGTGACTGGATCTATAGTTGTTAAATAAATCCCTGAAAACAGGTGCTGTGGGTACATTTAGCACTGATGCGCAAATGTATTTTATTTTCTGCTTTTAGGGAAACCATTAGGGAAAGACTTAGTAAACTAGTGACATTTTTTATGACACTGTAAACATTCCTTTTTAGCTCAGTAAAGCAGTGAAGCACATTTTATCGTATTCTCATCCAGAATCTCCAAATTTGTTGTAGCACAACCATTTCACGTCAAATGCACATCCAGTTATAGTCAAAGCCAGTCAAAGAGGCAACGCACTTTCATAAATACATCTGAACAAAACCAGATTAGAGCACAACAACCACAGCAACATAACCGAAACGCCTATTACACTGTGTATAAGCATGGTTGTGAATCTTTTTGTTATTGCACAATACAAAGTGTTGATAGATTTTTTTTGTTGCTTCAGCTCTTTTTTTTAACAGAACAATACATTTAAAATTCAAAGAAAAATATAAACATCAGCTTTCACCATGCTTGATGTTGTCTGCATCATTTTTCAGTAGAATAGTGCAGGGGTTCCCAAACTTTTCCACGCCATGCCCCCCAACCCCCCTCGCAGTTTATTCCCTGCATAGGTAGGTTCATGCTAGGAACTGTGCTTGTTTGATTTTTCCAATGATAATAATAATAATAATAATAATAAACTATATATACACAAATTTGTTTACCATGACTTTGCAAAGTTATCCACAAATTTGTTACAGGATAAATTTCAAACATGCAGTTGGTGATGAATTAAAAAAGTAATAACCGAGACACCCAGTGGCCTTCTAGAATAGTATACAGCTGTTTTTTGCACACTATATGTAAATTAACAAAGACGCTAAAATATGGAAGTATTTGAAAATACTGAGATGCATATATAAACAAGCTCCCGTGCACAATACAACCCCAGAATAATGTAATTATATGTTGACCAGACCAGTTTTGACCATCAGAATGCATGAGATATTTGTTGTTCTGCCTGAAATGACAATGGATGATGTAAAATAGTAAATGTGCACAACTTGCGTTTTGCAACATATGATGTATGAAATGGATGACAGAAAAAAAAAGATTGCAGATTTACGTTATTTTGTACTGCTTCTATTTCAAGTCTGACTTTATTTTTCTTCTAACGCTAAAGTCGAGGCCTGTATGTGAAACCCTTGTACTTAAATGGAGCCCTTATTATTTTTCTTCTGCCTCTGACAAGCCTGCCAACCACAAAGGAAAGCATGGCAGACCTGAAATCTACTGTTCGACACAAAGGGCATCTGTTTTGATGTATGTCAATGTGACACACGTGCAAAAAGAAAAAGAAAAAAGCAACAAACCCTTGTGAGCATGTTGGTATACAAAACTATGACCGATATTACTCAAGTCTGTTCTTGTGACAACGATTGTTAAAAATGGATATTTGACATAAAAAAATGAAAACTTCAAAAAAAAAAAAAAAAAAAAAAAAATATAAGCACAAATGTGTTTATAGTTGCTGTTCCTCCACAGATGTATAAATTTAATAAGTCAGCTCAGCGACGTGACCGAACTCCTGCAACACAAAGCAACTCTCATCAGGAGCTCATTACATCACAAATATGAAAATTCTATATATTATTTGCTAAATGTAGCATTATAAAAATATGATTTTTCTTTTCATGTTACTATACAAATAAACATTATTTATTTAAAACCTGGCATCTGTTTCGAGAGTTGCTCTGTGTTCTCGGTGTGACATTTTGTTTCTGTCTGCCTTTAGAGATGGTACAATTCACCTGAAATCTTTAGATACAAAGCTTATATTCCATTTGAAAATGTATGAGTACAACCAATAAACAAGACAAAGCCTTCAGTAGCGTATGACTTATGTATTTTTTTAATTTTATTTTAAATGTCAAATGGTCTTACTGTTTATGTGAGAATATTTGTGTTCAAAACGTCAAGAGATGTGGTATTTTACAAATATACTGCTATTGATGATTCTCTTTAAAAAAATAAGTTTTTAAACTCATGTGCCTTATGTAAATTATTTTTCCATTAATTTCACATTTTTCGTTTCAGGATTTATCAAGGTTTTTTGAATGTGTTTAATATACAAGTACAGTGATTTCAGAAATGTCAAAGCAAAACGTCTCATTTCAAAACAAGAGGAAATAATTTTACACATTTTAAAAATGACAGTAAACTAAATCCCATTGATTTATAAGAACAGAAATAAAATCATTTAAAATTTAATACAATAACTATTAGCGACATAGCCCCCTTACACTTTGCATCCCATTTGGGATGACATAATGATTCCTTAAATAGCACGTTGTTGCTTAACATGAACCAGAAAGTTCCATTATTATGTGAGTTACACACCCAATTGATTAAAGTCCAGCAATGCACATGCTGCCTCCCATTTTATACCAACTCACCTCTGTGGCTACCTCCCTCACTTAGAGTGTATCAGTAGTGAATCAAACTCAGTCCCACATTCCACTTTTGTCAGTTCGTATATTACTTTGACACAGGAAGATCATGTCTCAGACTCAGCTTGAAAGTGTTTTTGAAAAGGAACTGTAAGACACATTCGGACACAAAATAACTTTACAACTTGTTTGTTCAGGCTAGGGTGTATTCAGGATATATGACACAATACCATACATATATAATTACTAATATCATAACCAATATGATATATGGTTCAATGTCTTATATTATTGCACAAAAAGAAAATGTGGATTTGGAGATTTTTTTTAAAGATGAAAATATCTGCGTGATAGTGACCAAACAAGGAAGTGACAAATTTCAATTTCTCATTTTATTATGTTTTTGCAAATGTGACATCTGTCAAAGTTAGATTTTGAAAATTCTCCTGATACCAGTGTTGAGTTGGAGACGTTATAAAAGGAGCAATATGTATAGACTAAATGTGACATATAATGATGGCTTGCGGATGATGCTGAGGGTACCTCGATGGAGCAGTGCGAGCAAAATGTTTGCAGATGCAGGTGTGCCTACCTGCCCAGCGGTGCTGCATAACTTCATGTTTAGATGCATGTATAGCTTGTCTGAATCTGAAAACTCTATCATCACTAAACTGACCAACCCTGGACTAAGCTCTGTGAGATAATTTTCTATTTTAAGGACTCATTGGCGGTTGAGCCTCTAGGAAAGCTTTTTAATCTTTTTTTTTTTTATATATACATATATGGATCTTACATTGTGTCTGAAATAAAGAAACAAACAAACAAACATTGTTTCTCAGTAATATAAGTATTTTATATATTTTTACTCTCAAGCAGACACAATTGTTGTGAAACAAATCAAACAAACTGTTAGAAAGTTTGAAGTGAAATCCAGAAGATTTACAGCTTTAGTAAACAGAAGCAAATAAAAACCTAAATTTGCAGTTTGGGTGATTAATGATTGAGAACAGGTGAGTCTGAGGAGGGTAGACGAGCCTCCTGCAGGGAGAAACATGTCTCAACAGATGGAGTTAAATTCTGGGCCGAGCTACGAAGCTTCAGGTCTTGAAGGTCTTCAGAGATCCACAGATGAAAGACGCTGGATCTGTCGTTGGATCTTGTTTAGAAGAAACTGTTGACAGAGCAGAGCTCCCATGAGGGTTTAACCCGAGCAGGGCTGCCTTCAAGGTGACGCCCAGGAGCTGGAGCCGCTCCTGAGTGACATTTTTCACACTCAGCCGGGGTCACGAGAGGGTCAGCGCTCCGAGGCGCACACACATTACATTTAAACAACATTTGAGGGTTTATCGCCAATCAACTGTCTCAAACGGTCTTAATCTGCTGTGAAGTGAGCAGCAGATCCTGCGTCAGTCAGAACCATGACCGTCGGTCCGATTTAACATGTGGGAGCTGATTAGTGAAGGATCCTAAAAATGGAGATGTTTGTGACTTTTAAATACATTTCTTGGTACTTTAGTCTCCATATTTGGAATAAAGCACATAAAGAGAAAGTCTGTAAAGACAAGTTTTATTTATTCTTGTTCTCCGCCGCAGAACTGATGGTGCGTAACGGTTATCAAAGCGTTTCTATCATTCTGAGGCAGATCTACCTGCACCCAGGTGGATTCTGCTGATCCTGTGTGATCCACTCGTGGTGGTCTGACCATCCTGCAGATGGTTTTGACCACAGTTTGGACAAATATGTTTTTATTCCTGGAATAAACTGGAAAAAAAATGAATGGCATCAGAGGAGCAGAAGCCTACAGAACCTCACCGACCTCCACAAGGCGAGGTCAGTGGCTGGCTGATTCTGGCAGATCCTGCTCATCCACTCCATGGTGAGTTCAGGTTGCTTCCGTCTGGACGCAGGTGTCTGCAGCCCAGATGGAGGACGAACAGATAAAATAATAATTCAGAATAATTCTTTCATCCCTGTAGCGGTCAGGCTTCTCCAGGAACGTGATGATTCCTGTACGGTTCTGATAATGTCTGTGTCTTGACCATGGATGTTTTGTGTCTACTGGCTGGAACAAATTGCCTCTCGGGGATAATGAAGATTCTTGAATTTGAACTTGAAAACAAACTGATCAAAATCTGCCACGGATGCACAGAAACAAGGCTTTACCTCCATTTTTGTTTAATTAAATGTAAAAATTCACGTTTGAACGGCAAGCACTTTTTTTTTTTTAATTTCTTTCATTCCAAGAACTATAACTTGTCCCACTTGAACGACCAGAACGGACCAATCGGCCAGTCAGAGCCCAGCGATCAGGCTGCGGGATGTTTAGACGGCACAGAAAAGGCCAAAGCAGATGAGCTCATGGTATATTTATTATCTCCTGTTTCCAGTTCATCCAGTTTCCTCTCAGCTTCCAGCCCACGAAGCATCCTGACCTCACGGGTCACCTGAGTGGTTCCTCAGCCACAGGAGGGACGGTTTGGGATCAAAAAGTGTCCTCCAGGAGAGGATCAATCCCTCACATGGCCAATCATCACCAGAATGAAGAGGACAGAGTGGGTGAGGCCAGGGAGGCTGTAGGAGACAGACAGGCAGTGAGACAGTTGGTTGAACAGCCCCCTCCAGTCTCACCCTCCCCCTGTTTGTCATCATCTCCTAAAACCATGTTGGTGTTTCTCCCCCCAGCCGCTCCCTCTGACGCTCATTTGTTCCTCTCTGGCTCCCTCTAGCGGTCAAAAAGGGGCAGAGCATCTACCTGATCTTATATAAACCCGCGCCCCCTAGTGGCTGTCTGCAGTAACACGATCTAAATCTAAAGAAATGGTTGAAAATTAAAATTATATTTAAGTTATTACATTTATTTTCCATATGAGAACTTCTCTAAACTCATAGCCTATATTTATTTGCAGTTAGTACTTGAAAGGTGGTTGGTCATGTCACATAATTGCTTAACCTTTAACAACGACAAGCAGGAGTAAACAACAACAAGTAGTTGTCTTTTTATTTTGTACAGTCAGTACAGATCAACCCGGTGTGTTTTACCCAAACAACATTTATAACTTATGACATATGATAATAATATAATAACTTGTGAAGACTTATGATGGTTATAAACAAAATGTAAAAACCAAACAAACATATATTTAAAATGTGACAAACTCAAACAATACAGGAAGATAATTTAAATAAAAAAAAGTGGAACTCAAACCCTATCTCAAAGTTATAAATGTTACATAGATAAGTCACATTAATGTTTATATGGATAAAAAAATGACATTTTATATTTGAGCAGACTGAATATGGAGAAGAAACAGGAAATAAAAGGAGGAATAATCCAACATAAGTTTGTACAAACGTTACTCTTACAGTAATACTTTTGTTTTCATATCTTATATTTTTATTTCTGGCTAAGCATCTGTCCACACACGTCAGCGATGAGTGAAAAATATAAAAATATTCTGACAGTAATGAAACTAAAAGTCTGGGTTCTTGAGGTCTGGGTTGTTGCAGATGATGAAAAACACTACAGAAGCTTCTGGACTTAATCCTAACGCGAGTCTTTTCTTCTATAAACGCTCTGATTAGGATTAGGAGCGTGTGTGGACAGTGTGGACGTTTTTACGTACAAACAATAAAATGTGCATGAAACCCATAAAGTCAGCAGGTTTGCTGTAAAGAGCTTCCCAACATGGAAGCCGGTGCAGAAAATATTTCTAACGTCCGTGCATCACGAGTATCATGGATACATACCTGTGTTTACAAAAACAAACGTTCTTGTAAAACTTGTTTTCTAACATATTCCGAACGTTTTTTTTTTGTTGACGCGTCATCCGGTTCGCCAGGAGTTTCCTCCGCGCTGCTTCACCACGGGTCCGACTCCACCCACACGACCTTGCGCTGCTCCTCCCAGATGACGGTCCTCAGGCTGGTCAGCAGGGACGTCTGGTCGCACCAGGAGTCCGGAGCGACGCTGCGGTACAAGCACGGCAGCTTGTCCAGCAGCGGCTCCTCTCTCCTCGAACACGCCAGCAGCTGCTCCTCCGAGCGGCCGTCCCGCTGCAGCTTGGACCTGCGACAGGGAGAGGACGGACACTGAGGACACATCACTTCCTGGTCTGCTGCCTTCATACATCTCCTACATGTCTCTGTGTGAGTGCAGCTACAGCGTGCGCTCTACCTACAGTGGAGGGTGTGGGCGGAGCGCCCCTAAAGGTCAGAGTCTAGAATCGTCCCTGATGTTCAGTCCTCTTCTTGAACATCACGGAGCGGTGTTGGTTTTAATCAGAAGTCATTCTTGCCTGAACCTAAAATTCAGACGGTGGACTGAGAGGCGACAGGCTCTGTGTGTAATGCTCGGACTACGTGTGGCGGAGGACTTCCAGCTACTACCACACTGACGTTTACCTCAGTATCAGCAAAAGCATGAAGATAATGAGTCTCGTGCACGAATCACCTGCTGCAGACGAGTAGCTCGACACAAGAATGTGACGTTTAAAACTTCCTCCTGCTCCAGAGTCACAAAGAGAATGTTGCGTTCAAGACTGCTGAAAAGCTGGGACATCTGAGCATTACCAGAGTCACTGAGTTTTTGGAAAAAGACATTTCCAATGTGGCGCTGAAGCTTAACTACACTGACATTATTAGATCCCAACAACAACATCTGTACGGTTAAAACAAACAACTTAAAATGAGTGGTTTATTGTTCACGTGGAAAATTTATCAGGAAAAATACATTTTCCCAACAAAAGAATAACTACTGCAAATATATGAATACAATATTTTTGAAATATCGTCGTTCCTGTTTGACTCTGTGGTCTGAGGTGTTCTACAACTGAACCCATTTTAGATGTTTATTTCAGCTGTACAGTCCAAAAAATTAACATTTTCTTATTGTTTATTGTTCTGTATTTTTTATATTATTTTGTAGGAAGAAGAAAAGACAAGAAAATATATATTTCCAGCTGCAGAGGAAGAATGTAACTGTACTGAGTTGATTTCAAATGTACAATCCACACAAAAAAAAAACAGAAATGGTAAAAAGCCTCAAAAGTCACATTCACAGGCGTTTGTGTCGACCGATTCGTGCACAGCAGGTCATTTGTGCACGTGCATTTGACTGTACGTGCACCTGTGCAAACTGAAATGTGTACGTTTTGAAACTGTTCACGTGTTTGTGGATCTTATTGTGCACAAACAAATCGTGTTACTGCTTCTGGGACTAACGTGTCATCACAGAACAGTCGATCACCTCAGTTTGCGTGCGCTGCGTGCGCTCTGGCTGACGAAGACGATGATGGGGAAGATCTCGAAGCGCTGCAGTCGACGCACGCAGTCCAGGCCCAGCGGCAGGACGCAGTGAATGCCCTGTAAAGGTCATAAAGCAGCGTGAGCAGAGCGGTTCTGATCAGACGGATCAAAGTGGAGCCTGAGAACAGATCAGAGAAACATCTGCAGTTTCTAAAACTTGATCTGGTTTTGGTCTGAAGTTCAGAGACAGAGTTAAATAAAATGGACACGATCGCCATGTAAATGTAAATGTTTTTAGATACACACACACACAGATGAGATGGAGGAGGACGACTCGCTGTGGTAACCCTTGAAGAGGGAAGAGCCGGAAGAAGAAGAACAGGAAGAACAAGAAGAACAGAAGAAATAGATAAACAAGAAGAATAATAACAAGAACAACAACAAGAACAAGAGTACAACAAGAAAAAGATGAAGAACAACAAGAAGAAGTAGAAGAAGAACAATAAGAACAACAAGAAAAAGATGAAGAACAACAAGAAGTAGAAGAAGAACAATAAGAACAACAAGAAAAAGATGAAGAACAGCAAGAAGAAGTAGAAGAAGAACAATAAGAACAACAAGAAAAAGATGAAGAACAACAAGAAGAAGTAGAAGAAGACGAACAAGAACAAGAAGAACATGAAGAACAGCAAGAACAATAGAAGAACAAGAACAACAATGAGAAGACGAACAAGAAAAGAAAAACAAGTACAAGAACAAGAAGTAGTATAAAAAGAACAAGAAGTAGAACAAGAACAAATGGAACAAGAAAAAGATGCACAAGTAACCCTCCTGCTGCCCTCGGGTCAATATTCACCTTGTGGGTCATTTTGACCCAAGGGCAGCAGGAGGTTTAATAATCTTGTTTGTTTGTTTGTCAGTATGTTGCTTGAAGTGGCACAGTTCAGTGTGAAGGCTCTCCAGACAGGCTGGGTGCTCTGACCTTCCTCATGACCTTCTCCACGTTCTGCAGGGAGTAGCAGCAGTTCTCCGCCTGCTCACACTCCTCCAGGATCTCGGAGCGTTGGAGCCGGGCTGCGTGCTCGCTGGAGCTCAGAGTCTCTGCAGAGAAGGACGGAGGAGACGTTGCCCTCACGCTCATTTTGAGACTGTTAAGACAACGTTCTTGTCCTCTGCTGCCGTAATGATCAAACTTTCCCTCAAAGACAAACAAATGTTTATTTTGACCTCACTGCAGGGAACACGAGCGCACGTTTACAGCCTCTGCTGTAATTTTTATAAATATTTGTTCGCACTATTTTTATTTCCTTCCTGGTTCACAGCAACATGAGAAACCATAAAACATTTATAGCTGCACCCTCAGGCTGCATGTTTACTGAAACAGAGGAAAGAGACGCGACGTCAGGCTCAGCAGTAAAACATCACGTAAGAAGGAGCATTAAAAACAGATCCTGATGCTGCTCAGTGAGCCAGGTAGAAAAATCTAAAAAAGTGAAGTCTGGTCCTCTGGACGGGTTCAAAAAATTAAAAAAAAAATTGCAGAAACGTTTCATGTTTCATCTGAAAGACTTCTTCAGTCTGAGGAGCCGTACAGTGTTGCCAGATAGAGTCAAGATTTTACAGCCAAAAAAAAAAAAAAACTGTTAAAAACCGCCACATCACACAAAAACCCACTCAATCAATATATTGTTATATTTACTGTTTGAACATGAATGAACATCAAGCCAATATACACAGGTAGTCCTCAACTTACGGCGGTCTCGACTTACGACGTTTCGGGGCTACGTCACGCATATCATTAATAAAAAATTATTTTGAAAAATTTTACTTTGAAAAGACAAGTTTCGGTTGTACTTCCTGTTTGACAGTAAGAAGCAGTAGCTTGACAGCAGAAAAACAGCGGAGGACGGCTGGAGAGACGGCAGAATTAAACAGCGTAGCTGG
>JARVGS010000548.1:5396707-5406819 GCA_031762315.1 Hypsolebias antenori | reverse complement strand
GGTGTCCTAAAAGGCGCTTTTAAATAAAATTATTATTACCGTATTTAGTGCTGTACAGGTCTTATGTATGTTTCGACTTACGGCGATTTTCAACTTACGAACGGGCGTAGGAACGGATCTCGTTTGGAAGTCGAGGACTACCTGTATAACAAACTGGTTGATCCACGATGAGAGGGCGCCGTTTATAAGACTGAGCTGAATACAGCTCCTCAGAGTGATGAAGTCTTTTGGATGAAAGATGAAACATTTAAATGTTTTTTTAACCCATCCAGAGGACCTGACTTAACGTTTTTAGATTAAAAATAATAAAATAAAAAAGTTTCCTCATGACTTCAATAAAATAATAAAGAGTATCAGCAGCGAGCGATGAAGACGAGCGTCTTACCGGGCTCGCAGAGCTCGAAGCCCTGCCAGCTGGCTAACTTCTTGTCCAGGACGCGTCCCAGGATGGTGGGCAGCAGCAGGACCGGCCTGCACACAGGAGGGAAGTGGGGGGTCACCAGGGTGTAGGGCATGAGGGTCACGCAGCATTTGGATGGAGACGGAGAACCTGCAAGGGGGGTGAAGAGACGAGGGTTTATTTTTGAAAACGAGGATCCCGTAGCAGCTGAAAGGCAGAATAGTCTTCCTCAGGGGCGGAGCCTGTACCTGACTCTGAGCTCGTCGTGCTTTCTTCCTCCACGCTGACCCACAGGGGGTTCCTGCCCTGACGCCACGTGCTCACGACCCTCACTGCCTTGTGCTGACCCCAGGGCACCGCTTTTCCATCCTGGAGAAGGAAAACCATCAGTTCCAGCACAAACGCTTCAGATCCAGAGTCTGAGATGGAATTTTTAGGATCAGCTTGTTTTTTTTTTACCTTTTTATTCTTCTTGATCTGAAAATTCAACTCTTCTATTGTTCGTATTAGCAGTCGCTGTGCCCTGTGATTTAAAAACGTTAAAGTCAGTCACGTCGTGACGTCTGGAGGGTTCGCGCTCGCCGCGGCACCGACCTGTAATAATTGGGCACGGTTCCGCTCTGCAGGTCCAGCAGCTGGCAGGGGTGGACCTGGCTGGCGTACCACTGATCCTCGGCGTCGGCGACTCGTGTGTTTGTAACGTGGAGGATGTCGTTGCACGACACGGCCAAAGTTCCTCCGGCGGCAGCGGCGGCGAGGGACGTGTTGACCCGGATGTAGAAGGAGTCTCCTGATGAGGTGCTGCTGGTCTGCAGCTGCTGCAGCAGCGCCTCGTAGTCTGGACGGGACGAGAAGGACGTCAGTTCAATACCTCATTCAACCTTTGTTTATCAAGGTTAGTCTCACTGAGCCTCCAGGATTATTAATTATAATATATGTTCAGGGTGTGCTCAGTTGCCTCCAAACCTTTTATTTAATATAGTTTCTCTTTTATTTTTCAATGACTATCAATAAATAACGCACATCAAACTGTTGTTGTAATACTTCCTTCTTATTCAAAGTCATTAAAAGGTAAACCAGCTCTGTTAGCAGATTTAAAAAACACAGGTGATGTGTCCTGACTACGTCTGGCAACCTGTGACGTGACACGCTGAAGCTTTCAGCTCTTCTCAGTCTAAAGAAGAAGAAACCAGACGCTTCATTAGATAAACTGCTCTGAAGGTGTTTCCCCTTTTTAAAAAATATCTCCTGGGAGGATTTTATAGAATCTAACATCTACAGTTTAGATGTTTTGGTGCAACAAAATATTTGTTGTTTGCTCTTAGAAGGAACCCCATGCTCCTGTGGTCACCTGACCTGCGAGAGAGAATCTTGATCACAACACGTCCCTCTCCTCGTTAGTGCGGAGGACGTGGCGTTGGCGGTTTCCAAAATGAATTTTAGATTTGGACTCGTCTGACCTCAGAACGGTTCTGGTCCATTTGAAACGAGCTCTGGTCCAGAGAAGACGGCAGCGGCTCTGGATGGTGTTCTCATCTGGATTCTTCTTTGTCTGATAGAGCTTTGAGCAGCATCAGTGGATGAACGGTGTGGAAGAGTTCCTGAGCCCAGAACAGAACCGGACCTGGTTTTAATGCAGGAACTTTTCTGATGGTTGGTTGTTTCTGTATGGAGTTCTGGTTTTGGTCTTTTATGGACGACACAGTGGCTCATTTGGTTGAGCTGTTGCCTCGCAGTGAGAAGATCAAATCCCGGTCCGGGGTCTTTCTGGGTGGAGTTTGCATGTTCTCTCCGTGCTGCGTGGGTTTCCTCCCACAGACTAAAAACATGCATGTTAGACTGATGGTGACTAACTGGTGTAAGAGTGAGAGAGTGAATGGTTGTTTGTCTCTATGTGTCCCTGTGATGGACTGAGACATGTCCAGGGTGTCCCCGGCCTTTCGCACAGTGACAGCTGGATATGGGCACCAGTGACCCCCCATGACCCGAAAAGAAGAAGCGAGTAAAGATGATGGATGGATGTTTTTAGTCTTTTATGTTTTTATTGTTGATGCAGCGGATTTTATTAATTTCCTTCTGGATCAATAAAGTAGGTCTGCCTGTCTGTCTGTCTGTCTGTCTGTCTGTCTGTCTGTTCTTTTTACAGCTGGTCTTCTTACTGACTCATCACCAAACAAATGCTCCTCCAGCTGTTTCTTATTTGCAACACTTACAGCTTTTTGCTGCCTCAGCTTTGGTTTTAGATGTGTTGTTACATTAACATTTCAAAGGACCTTGGTTTTTCTCAGATTCAACATTTGACTTTTTTTGTTTGTTTGTTTGTTTCACTGCGGATAAAATAAAATGTTTTTATTTACACGTTCCTCCACATCCCAACTCTTTCCTGAACTGGGGTTGTTCACGTGAGCACAGATAAAGTTTCAGCTCAGAATCAAAAGCCTCAGAAAAAGAGAACGGGTCCGTGTTGGTGTTGCTGCTTCACTGAAGGAACCACGAGTGTTGAGATGGTTTCCTCGCACTGAAGAGGAAACTATGCAGCCTCGCTTGGCCCAAAGACCTGTAGAACGTTCTAGACAGATCTGATCAGATGTGAACCTGCTGCTGTTTACACGCTCCCACTGGTTGGAGGCGAGACCAGAGGCCCAGTCTGAACTCTGAGCCGTTCACTGACTGTACAGGTAACGCTGAGGTCAACGCCATGCAGCCACACCCATCAAGTTATTATTATTGCTCTTTTAATCTGACGATGACGTTTGTTGGACAGCTGACAATCCAAGTTAAACATCATGTATATCTGAGAAATGAAGCGGTGAGAAGACTCGCTGCAGGCCCTTTAACACAACTAACTTATTCACAGGGTGTGTTTGAATTAGAAATGATTTAAATGTGTTGGGCGTTTTGTGTTTTTAACAATAAGCTCTTATTTTATGCGCAAATCCTTTAGTCCTGCTGAACTCAGTGTGGCATAAAAACCACAGATCAGCTGATCAGTGTTATAATCTATTTCCTTATGTCTCTGTAGGACAAACGAACAGTCGCTTCATGTTTCTGTCATTTCTGTACGGGGTGACGTTTGGAAAGTTACACGGTCAAAAATGAACAGCAATAGTTTGGTTTATTTAGTGTAACTGTCATAGTTCCCAACTAAATATTTAATTTGCAAACTAAATACTTAACTTGTAAGTTAAATATTTAGTTTGTAAACTAAATATTCAGGTGTAAATTAAATATGTATTGTCCAAGCTAAATATTTAACTTGCAAGCTCAATATTTAGCTTGCAATATCAGTTAAATATTTAGTTAGCAAATTAAATAATTAGTTTAGAAATTAAATATTTAGCTTAGAAATTAAGTGTTTGGTTTGGAAATGAAACATTTAGCTTGAACAATAAATATTTAGTTTTTAAATTAAATGTTTAGTTGTTTTTAAATAAATATGTAGCTCGGAAACTAAATATGTAATTTACACCTAAATATTTAGTTTACTAACTAAATACTTAACTTTTAAGTTAAATATTTAGTTAGTAAAATAAATATTGTGTAAATTAAATATTTATTGTCCAAGCTAAATATTTAGCTTGCAAAATTGAGATCAGAGTTAAATATTTAGTTAGCAAATTAAATAATTAGTTTAGAAATTAAATGTTTAGCTTGGAAATTAAATGTTTGGTTTGGAAATCGAATATTTAGCTTGAACAATAAATATTTAGTTTTGAAATTAAATGTTTAGTTTTTGTAAAAATAAATATTTAGCTCGGAAACTAAATATGTAATTTACACCTAAATATTTAGTTTACTAACTAAATACTTAACTTGTAAGTTAAATATTTAGTTAGTAAACTAAATATTGAGGTGTAAATTAAATATTTATTGTCCAAGCTAAATATTTAACTTGCAAGCTCAATATTTAGCTTGCAATATTGAGATCCGAGTTAAATAATTAATCAGCGAATTAAATAATTAGTTTCGGAATTAAATGTTTAGCTTAGAAATTAAATGTTTAGTTTTGAAAATAAATATTTAGCTCATTAACTAAATGTTTAATTTACACCTAAATATTTAGTTTACTAACTAAATACTAAACTTGCAAGTTAAATATTTAGTTGGGAACTATGACTTATAAATGTACGAATAACATGGTGAAAATATGACTTTGAAAAAAAAAGTATTTTTTTCTTATGAAAGGCTAAATAAATCAAAATATGGCTGTTAATTTTGACCATGTTACTTTACAAACAGCTACAAGTATCCAACAATATGCTTCATCTGTGGGTTGTGTAAAACTGCACTGTCACTTTACTCTTGCTTGTTGCTTACAGAATGCATGAGCGGCTTCAGTTGTGTTTAAGAGGACAACATCACAATAATCTCAAGGAGCTGACTGTCAGGACACACATCAGCTGCGTCTCAAGCTGAACCAGTTTAGCTCTAAGATGCAGCATCTAATGAGCCTTGTAGCTGCAGAAAGGCCCAGACATGAGTTATTTCCTTGCTGGGGGACGTACCGTCCTGCCTGGGCCGGAGGGAGAGGTGACATAGGCCGGTGACCTGACTAAGAGCCCACGCAGCCTCCTCGGAGGTGGAGTCCTCCAGCACCATCTTCAGAGCTTTCCCCTTCTGCTCATACTTCACCTGCACAGCAACAACTCGATGAGTAAACCTTCACTGTACGCAGACAGATTATCTTCAGAACTACCCACCTCCACAATCTGAGACCCGGGGCTGATGCCAACTTTATGGGCGGCGCTGCCCGCGGTCACCTGGTGCACAAACACCCCGGCCTTGTTCCCCCCCACCACGGTGAGCTGGCTGAGCAGGGCGTCCCCCTGGAAGGAGATGCTGAGGACACGGCCGTTGACACGGATGGCCTTGGGACGAGAGCGCACCAGGAAGGGAGGGGCTGAGGTTCGAGTGAGGCTGGTGCGGCACAAGAGACCATAAATAAATAAAAATACAAACATTAAAAAAAACAAGCAAATATTTCATAAGTTCTGTGGATGCTTTCCACTCAGTTTATTTAGTTTATATTGTTTATTGCGTGAATGTTTATGAAGCTTTCACTCTTTTGGGATCCGTTTTTCTTCCGTACGTTTTTCTGCATCTTTCTCGTTTCATAATTTTTGTGCTATTTCAATAAATCATAAATCAAAACGTTCAGCTCATTCAGGACAATCCTGCTATGACTTTTGGTATTGGTGCAAATTTAGCTTTTTGAAATATTTAGTTTTTTTCTGACACTTTTTTCTCATAGAAAATGAATTGAGCTCATTTTACATGCTTCACATCTTTAGATCTGTTTACAACCTTTTACTGCTCCGTTCACATTTTGTTCTGCTTCAGCTTCTTTCAGCTTCCTTTTACAAATTCAAACTTTTTTCAGCTAATTTCAGCTGTTTTGTGCTCCTTTCAGAGTATTTCTGCTAACTACAACATTTTTGTGCTTCTTCTAACGTCTTTCTGCTAGTTTCAGCTTGTTATGCCACTTTCAGCTTATTTCTGCAAGTTTCAGCTTTTTCTGCTATGTCAGCTACTATTTAGCTGTTCTTATGCTAATTTCAGCTTTTTCAGCAAATTCCACATTTTTTGCACTCATTTCAATGTTTTTTCGCCTAATTCAGCAAACGTGCTTTATCCATTTCCTTCTGGTAATTAATGTTTCTTTCTGCTTTTTAGCTACTTTTCAGCTGTTTTTTTTTTCTTTTTTTTATATAAATAATTTCAGGTTTTTTCAGATAATTTCCACTTTTTTTTTTTTTTAGTTTATTTCTTCTTTAAGCAAACATGTTACTACTTGTACTACATATTCAGCTAAAATTTTTAGTTAATGTTTTAGCATTTTTGTAGCTAAATTTAGCTGTTTTCAGAGTTTTTCATGGTAATTTCAGCATGTTATGCTCCATTCAGCTTTTTCCGTTAGTTTCCACTTTTTCTGCTGTTTCAGCTCATTTCAGCTCTTTCCACTTCCTTCTGGTAGTTAAAGCTTGTTTATGCCTTTTCAGTTTTTTTTTTTTTTTTGTAATTTCAGCTTTTATTTTTTTTAGCTAATTCCCTAATTTGTGTGCTAATTTCTGCTCATTTATACCTCATTCAGCTAAAATGTCTATTTTTCTGCTTTCTTCTGAGAATATTTCATTCAACCTTTATTTATACAGGTTAATCCCATTGAGCCACAGGGACTCATTTACAAGAGAGACCTGAATTTGAACAAAGATGTAAACGATATAGGCTTGTTCTTCCATTTCATCTAAAATTCAGCATGTTTTAGCTAATTTCAGCTTTTTCAGCAAGTTCTTCTCCAATAAGCATCCACATTGAGTTTTTGCAGGAAATGCAATTTCTTCAGTTGTTGTTGAGTTTCTCTCCTGCTGTCCTCTCAGTCCAGCAGCTCACGGCAGATTAGCCTCTCGTTCAAATCTTATAAAAGCAGATATTTTTCAGTTTTGGTGTTTTTTCTTGTTTTCTCAAAGAGAACAGCTGTTTTTTTTTTTTTTTTTATTTTATTTTTGAATCCAACACATCTCTTTTTGTTAAGAACAGGTTTTATGTCAATAACACTGAACTTTTATTGATTTTAACCCCTAAATTAAACTATGTTGGCCTGGAGTTCTGCAGTGAAATATTTCATGAGCTGCTCGCTCGTTGACAAACTAAATATTTAATATTGACTTTTTTTTTGCAGTTAAAAAATATAAGCTCTTTATACGTAATTAACTTCTATATAGATGTGTTGTAACTCTTAATTTGAAGTTTTCTTGGTTCTGAGTAAACGGTTAATAATAATAAAAGAGGTCTTGAATTAAAAATTGTGCATTTTTCTTGGGTTGCAGAATTTAGTGACGTTTTCCTTCAAAACAGGAAGTCTGAACCTTAAAACAAGTTGTTGTTTCAGTTCAACGTTAAAAATGTGTCCTGCTCTGGAATGTGCCTCTCAGCAGGAGATTTCAGACCCTGGTTAATAATTAAATCTATTTGTTGAAGGTTTACAGACATGATGCGTCTGCTGCTTATTTAATATCATTTTCACTCTGTTGTGTGAATATACATTATGATTCACCCGTTAACAATGTTTGCAAATTCCCAGGAACTAATCTTTGCTCTGGTGTCACATCATGATGCAAAGCTCTTTGTTTTATTTGACACCCGGCCAGAGTTGTTGTTCACCTCGTGGAGTCGGAGCCACCGGCGGAGGAAAGCTCGAGCGGCTTCTGGTCCTCGCTCCATTCTAAATTAAAAACAGAGGAAGTGAGCTAACCTGGCAGCAGCTTGTTATGTCAGAGTTAATGTGTCACTTGACAGCCCTGGAAATGATCCAGCGCTGAATAATAAGTAATCAACATCCATCTGCTGAACAATGAGCCGCCGCTCCAACACTCACCCAAGGAAAGGGTTTGTTTTCCGTCAGGGAGGAACACAAAGTCGTCCAGCAGAGAGTCGGTCTCTGCTGTTTCTAAACTAAAAGGAACAAACAAACAAACAAAAAAAAACACCTCACATTATTATTCTGTAAATAAGAAGGAAACAATGCAAAACTATGTCAAACTTCACAGACTGGTTTGCCAGGTTGGAAGAGTTAAAGTCTTTTTATGACCGAGCTGATTCTGCCAATCTTAAACATCGGAACATTCTTTCAGGCTTCAGGACAAACCTACTGGCTCTAAAAATAGCACACTTTAATAAACGGTACATTTACAGCTCAGCAGCTCCTGTTTGTAGCTTTCTGTGTTATGTACTCTGCATCATATGACATTACACCCATTTCTTACAGCAATCCCATTAAAACTCATGCTATAATAAAAAAAAATGGTGGTGGCGGGGAGGGGATGACGCAGCAATTTTTATTCTTCTCAGAGTAAAAAGATGCTCTGAAAAAACGTTAACTCGATGACACACAACTCATAAATAAATGTTAAATACACACCTGCTGTCTGAGTTTAAAATCTCTTGTCTTCGGCGGAGAGACTCGGGACTGGGCGGCTGAGCGTTTCTGGATCGGACGCTGCTCGCACCAGGATCTTCATTCTGCAAAACATTAATGATGTATACACGTGAGCAAACTTTAAGGATCTGCTCATGTTTGGAGTTATCATGCACCCTGTGGGATCCAGGCATGTGCACACATGGTGCTGGAATATTCCCAAACGAGTTTGTACCTGGATTGCAGCTCTTTGCTTTAAATTAGCCTTTAGCTACCCAAAAAGACATCAGCAGACCCACTGACGTTCCTAAAAAGCTACAGATGGATTTAAAAGGCCTGAATTATTTAATTCAACACTTCATATTTGCCTGAGTCATATTTACTGAGCCCGTTTGTGCTCAGACTCTTTAGCAAACATGAATAAAAGCTTCCAAGACGGGTGGAAAAAGATTTTTCCCACAAGGTCTTTTTGACTTGGTTAATGGTGTTGAAGAGTCCCAGAGATGCAGCATGCTGCCTGCATCTGTCAGTCATGTACGTATGGATACATGCTCCTCACAGATCCATGAAGCTAACTATGGTGTACCCCAAGGCTCTATTTCAGGCCCCCCTACTTTTTAATTTGTACATGCTGCCACTTGGTGGAGTCATCAGGAGCCACGGGATAAGTTTCCATAGTTATGCTGATGACACACAGCTATGCATCTCATTATCTCATGGTGACCCACAGCCAATCACTGCACTTTTTAATTGCATTTCAGCCATAACGTCCTGGATGGCACAAAATTTCTCCAGCTAAACCAGGACAAAACAGAAGTTTTAATCATTGGACCTGAGGTTCAAAAAGAAAATACAATTCAGAAATCACAATATTTGTCTTTAAAATCTTCTAAAAATGTAAGAAGCCTGGGGGTTCTTTTTGACTCTGAGCTTACGTTTATTCCTCATATTAAACATATAGTCAATCCATCTAAAAAATATAGCCAGAGTCTGCCCTCTTCTCTCTCTCACCAATACTGAGACTTTGATGCATGCTTTTATTTCTAGTCGTTTAGACCACTGTAATGCACTGCTTTCTGGTCTTCCTAAGAAAAATTTGTCCAGCCTTCAGCTGTTACAAAACTCTGCTGCTCGTGTGCTAACCAAGGCCAGAAGGCAGGCTCATGTTACACCTGATTTAAAATCATTGCATTGGCTCCCTGTGTACCTCAGGATTGATTTTAAGATTCTTTTAGTGGTTTTTAAATGTCTCAGTGGTCTTGCACCATCTTAACTTGCAGAGCTGCTATTACCCTACGAACCCCCGTGGACATTAAGGTCCTCTAGCATTGGACTACTAACAGTTCCAACAGTCAGAACTCGCACATGGTGAGGCTTCTTTAATAGTCTGCCGGAGAACCTGAGGGCTGCAGAGAATGTTGTTGTTTTAAATATGTTGTAATTTTCCTATTAACTTAAAAATTGCTGTTTGTGACATTTACAAACTCATAATTAATGCAAAAATGTTATATCTTGTCTTGCAATTTTCACCCATTGAGGTAGCCATTTTTTTCCACCTGTGCAATGCATGCTGGATTGATGACGTTGTTAGGTCCATTGGAATCTCTGGAGTTTTTCCTTTCCAATGTCACCTTCATGCTTGCTCAAGATGAGTCTGCAATGATGTTAAACTCAAAGCAGTCTGCTCCTCAGATAATGAATGTTATTAACTAAATTTTTATGTACAGGTAGTCCTCGAGTTACGAACGGGTTCCGGACCTAAGAACCGTTCGTAGGTCGATCCGTTCGTAATTCGAA
>JARVGS010000548.1:5364300-5376655 GCA_031762315.1 Hypsolebias antenori | reverse complement strand
GTCCCCAAACAACCTTTTTTTTTTTTTTTTTTTTTTTTTTTACACATCATCTGATGTTTGAGTCATAATCACATTTCCACACATGATCAGTAACTTTGCTACAATCAGAGAGAAAAAAAGAACAAGAAAACGACAGAAGGTGAATTCTGCATCCAAAACAGGATAAAAGGAAGAAAACCACAGTCGTTAAAACCGCGTGACGCCAACAACTAACGACTCCATAAACGCAGCATCTCAAACAGCTTCTCTCCTATATTTTTAATAAGAGTTGCAGTAAAACAACACAGCTCTGCTCAGACTTGACTGCGTAAGTGCTTTGACGGTTTACAAGGAGCAGTCTTTGCCTTAAAAAGGGCCACTGTGTCAGTCTGATGCTGTAAATGTGGAACAAAGGTGTCCTGTGCAGGTTATACGTCTGTATAATCCCTCTTGTTTTTATCAGAGGCTTTCTACAACTGATGGGATCTTTCAAATGTTCAACAACACTGACCAACTCCTCCAAACTACATCTGACACTAACCTGGCTGAACTTTTTGTAACTGTGAATCTCAAAGTCCTTTTTGTATAATACAGTACTATACAAAAGGAACTGGATTTGATGTTTTAAAGCAGCATTTTCTTTAATTATCCTGATTCATGCTCTGAAAGTTTATTATTGTTGTGCACTGATATCATCTTTTAGACCCTTCACTCCAAAAAGTGAAGGTTTAGTGTTTCAGCAATGTAGCCTGACTTTTAAATTTAGACAATATGCAAATGGACTGCACTTATATAGCACCTTGCTATCTTATCAAGATTCTCAAAGTGCATACTCTACAATCTGTGTCCTCATTTACCCATTCATACAGCACTCTACTAGATCTATACGAAGACTAATCAGTGCTTTGTCAAATTCATACACCATTGGGACACACATCGGAGGCATTGAGGGGTTCATTGTCTTGCCCAGGGACACTTGGACATGTGACTGCTGGTGGAATCGAACCCCCAGCTCTTGCAGTGGAGGATGACTGCTCTAACCACTCAGCCACAGCTGCCCCAAATGTGTTTTGTATGTGCTAAACAGTAAAGTAGTCCCACACGTATCATGGGAGTTATTTTCCAGACACACCAGCGATAAGTGAAAATCCACAATAGGAATATTATAGATACAGTATCTTAGGATCTAAATACATTTTAAGGCTT
This sequence comes from Hypsolebias antenori, assembly GCA_031762315.1. Taxonomy (NCBI): domain Eukaryota; kingdom Metazoa; phylum Chordata; class Actinopteri; order Cyprinodontiformes; family Rivulidae; genus Hypsolebias; species Hypsolebias antenori. The sequence continues at coordinate 5,375,470 of JARVGS010000548.1, read as the reverse complement.
TAAAAACCCCTTCCCACACTCTTGCAATGTTCTTATGAATGTTATAAACTCTTAAAACTATGTAATTTTAACAACATATGTATATGAGCTGTACAGTACTGCAACAATTTACATGGGTACTCACCAGTGAATATACTACTATCCATGACTATCCATGATGCATATCTCATGCTGCTGATTATTTCATGTTGCTGTGTTCATTAGTCCTCATCTGCTCACACAGACTCATGTTCATGCTGCTGTTGTTTTTGCGCGTTGTCCTTAATGTGTTCTTAGGTTTGTGTATTCTTAGTTTAGTGAATGTAGTATATTCTTAGTTCATGTCTCGGATCTTATTACTGTTTTTCTTTATAATTTGGATTTTTGTTGGATGAAACTGGGAATCTGTGTACATAGTTTTGTTCCACCTCATGTACCACATGTGATGTAAATGACAATAAAAATCATTGAATCCAGAAGTGAACTAAAAGTCAAACTCAATTTTAAACTTTTTGAATGTGTTTGTGCACAAATGGGTAACTACCTTTATTACTTATTATTTTAAAAAAAAACTCAGCTGCCAATTGTGTTGCAGTTTCTTTCTAACATCCAACAAATATTGTTAAGGATGAAAACTTCAGTGCTAGGTACATTATGAAATTAGATGAAATAATGATTATAGCACTGTGTTTATGCCAATGGTTGATCATTTTCTTGGCACAAAGAAATAAAAGTTGCAACAATTAAACTTGTTTAAATATGCAAGAATAGGGACAATTATTTCCTTATTTTAGACAATTATGAATTTTGGACCTTATATAGACATCAGAATGTAATACGAATAGATCAAACAAAATAAAAGTCATATTGACATTACTTCTTTGACCTTTTCAGGACTATGTCAAGGCTTACACTTACTCAAACAAACAGTACATAAGAATTGAACAAAAGACAATCCTATTCACCAAGAACAATAAGAAAAAAATACAGAGCAATTCAACTACACATACTATGTGCACACTATTTACATACTTACAGTCAGGAGTTATGGCAGTGAACAAACCGAGATATTATTTCTGCACAAACACACTGTGTGTTATTGCTCACTTTGTGGGTCTAATAACAGCCAAACTGCTCCTCGGGGGATCGATACAGACATTTAGTATTGAACAAAACAACTTCAAAGCAGCAAGAAGACTGAAGCTTCTAACAACTGGCTGCACATGAAAACTGCAAGCACATTTTCAGAACTTCACAACAATTTCATTGATTTATCATATGCTGATAGTGCCCTGTGATGGACCTGTCCACCGTTTACCCCACCCTATGCACAGTGACTGCTTGAAATACGCACCGACTCCCCTGTGATTCTGCACAGAAAAGCAGGTAAAGAAACAGATAGATAGATAGATAGATAGATAGATAGATAGATAGATAGATCGATAGATAGATAGATAGATAGATAGATAGATAGATACTTTATTAACCCTGAGGGGAAATTTGAGGCATGTTCTAAGTATAAATAAAATTTAAAGGAGGTCAATGGAAGTTAAAAGTTTTGGGTTTTGTTATTTTTACACTTTTTAAAACATTTCATTTCATTTACAGACATTTTCTTGGTGGCTCAGTCAGATGAGCTGCAGCCTCTCAGTGAGAAGGTCGCCGGTTCAAATCCCGCCCCAGGACCTTTCTGGGTGTAGTTTGTATGTTCTCTCCGTGAATGCGTGGGTTCTCGCCGATACTCCAGTTTCCTCCCACAGACCAAAAATCATGCACGTTAGACTGATGGTAACTCTAAATTGTCACTGGGTGAGAGAGAGAGAGAGAGAGAGAGAGTGAATGGTTGTTGGTCTCTATGTGTCCCTGTGATGGACTGAAGACCTGTCCAGGGTGTCCCCATCTCTCGCACAGTGACTGCTGGACATGGGCACCAGTGACCCCCGTGACCCAAAAAGGAAGACACAGATAAATGGAGGGAAGAAATATTTTATAGTAAAAATACTTTGATCTCATAATTTCTTATTGAATAGAGGACTTTTTGAAGCTAGCATTTTTACTTTTAGCTTTTATTTATTATTGTTATTATTATTGGATTTGGTACCTGGAATATTGAGCATGAACTTTCTTAGCTTTTATTTAGTTTTTTTTTAATCTAGTATTTTGCTTCTATTAGCTTTAACAACTCAGCTTCAGCTTCTTCTGCAAATTTCAACATTCACACAATTTTTGCAGAAAATGGATTTCTCTGGTTTATTCTGAATGTCTTCAGTAACAAATGTGTTTTTTTTTTGTTTAAAGGTTCATTAAGATCAACTAAATACAGTTTATTGTTTGTAAAGCATCGATTCATAACAAATGTCGCCTTTGAGCACTTTACAAATAATGAGTCTAACTTCAAATCCAAACAGGTAAAAATCACAAAATATTAGGCATGTTAAAATAGTTTGAATAAAAACATTTATTAAATGCAATTATTTGTGTGCAAATTTACATTTTCCAAGATAGAGCTTAGTTTTTTATTATAAATCTAAAGAATACAGGAATTTATATTAATGTCAAAATGTAAATTATGCAGGAAGTCATTTTAAACACTTTAAAGGAAACATAATGTTTTATTTATTCTCCACAGGCCTTGAATGAGCAAATCGTTCTGCTCTGCTGTACTCACTGTTACAGCTCCACCTTCACTGGGAGGCGTTCTGCTGGGAGATTAGTTTGTATGCTTCCAGTGCTTGCGACACCTTGTGGAGCACCCCCTGGTGCTGGGGGAGCTCCGTGCACCCGCCGTGCAGCACAGAGCTGACGGCCTCCAGGCGCTCCCTCTGGCTCTGCAGAGCGGCTCCTACTGTTTCGCTGCTGGACGAGAGTTTGTAGCTGCCCTCGCAAACGTCCCGCAACTTCCTGCTCTGACTCTGCAGAGCGAACAAATAGGTTTGTTTCTGGAGGAAAAAAAAAAGAAAGAAGGTAATTATGACTAAATATGTGTTTTGTGATTTTGCAGATGTGCTTTATGAGAGTTGGCTCCTGCCGGAACAAGATCCGGGAATTCTCTCATTTTGACCGGGTGTGTTCCGGCAACTGTTTGCTCGGATCTGGCAACTCGATTTCTGCCCCTGAAAGTCCAAAGTAATTGTGCATTTAAATTTTGATTATTTATTAAAAATACAAAGCCCAGTCTGTGGAGTGGACATTACAGCTGCAGCATGGCGCACCACCTCGTGCACACACTCCTGCCCAGCAGAGACGTGCACGGCATGTCCCGCAGGGCTGAAGTGTCTTCGTCAATATGGCAAGCCAAGTGGCCCATTAATAGCCAGACATGTGGTAAAAGTGCCATACATAGCAGCGTCTCCAGACAGCTCTGAGCACACATAACTGCTGATGTGAACTCACGCATGCGTTTCAGACACATAATAAATAAAAAAAGCTTAGCTACAGTAAAAAATATACAACGAGAGAAATGTTTGATGTGTATTATTCACATTTAATTAAAATAAGGGCGCTGATTTGTCAAAATAACAGAGCTCAAAATGCCAAAATGTCAGTCCACTTTACTTTCATTAAATAAATGGATGGATGGATGGATGGATGGACAGAAGATTGTCCTTAGTTGGACAACAGAGAAGGCAGTTGTAATTGAGGTTGGAGCAGCAGGAACAACAACACCAGGAATGAAATCAGCAGATAAGAGTTCGGCTCAGAAACATGGAGTGTGTGTGTGTGTGTGTGTGTGGGGGGGGGGGGGGGGGTGGCCCCGGGACAGAATGGGAGCTTCCTACACAAACTGTTGGTGCTCTCTAAAATAGTAATTTAATCAAGTGTTTACAAATGTAGGTTAAACGTAGATGTTTAACAACACGGTACACAAAAATGCAGGAAATAGCATCTACTTTATTCAAAAATTTACGGGGGAGGAGGAGCCACAGGATCTCTCTACTTCCCCCACTCCCCCCGCACTCCCCACCCCACCCACCATTTACGTTCCGGCATCGATCAGTTTACAAATTAAGCCCTGAGGTGTGGGAAAGCATCAAAGCTGACTTCTTTATTCTGGAGGAGGAGTTTCCTTGACTGTAAGCTGTAATAGTTGTAACAGTAAATGAGCTTATGATGACAGGAACATTGTCTCACTCTGTCATCACACCCTCATTTGAGCTGTTGTGCAACAGCTTCAGTCAGATTGTGCAACTTTCATTCTGACACTTTGACACATGCGAGGCTATTGAGGAGTCATGCTCATGACTATATCTATAAAAGAAGAGTTCAAAACTCACCGTGTCTTTGTTGTCCTGCAGGATTTCCAAGTCGGAGTCCAGCTTTTTGCAGGTGTCAGACTCCTCTGTCAGCTGCTGCTGCTGCTGCACAACCTGGCTGCTCAGACTGTTTTTGCTCATTTCAAGCTTCAAGATGTCCTGCTCACAACCTGCAACATCCTGGACACACATTTTAGAGATTAATATGCAGCATGCTCCTTGAACTGCTCACAGTAGAATCACTTCTCCTACCAAGTGTGATCTCTGGATGGAGCGCTCAAGGCTCTCCACGGAGCGTTTGAGCTCAGCCACAGCAGCTTCTCTGTTCGAGCTTCGAGCCATGGCCGCCTTCTGCAGAAGGACGCTCTCCCTCTTCGCCACAGCTGCCTCACTTTCCCTCATCAGCTGCTCCTGTTGTTTGGTCAGCTGGATGACTCGTAACTGCACACACATACAGCGAGTCACAAGAAAACATTTTACACAAATCTAAATTACAGAATAAAAATCATCATAAGGGTATTAATACATTTAAATAAGAATCAATAAGTGATCAAAAAGCAACCAAAATCTATTTTGGCTTACAGAAACCTTGTTGGAAACACAAAGAGGCTCAAATTATGCAGTGCCAAATAACAGTGGAGGGTCAAGTAAAGAAAAAACTTAATTAGGTTGTATTTTGTTTTACTGTGGACACATTTGACTGTTTTTGAAGTTTTCTATAAAAAAAGTATTCATTTGATCTGTTGGACATGAGCTACCATGACTTTGGTCACCCGTGTCATGTGAGCAGACAAAATCAATTTGAATAATTTTCATTACATTTGTTTACATTTTTGTCTTCCAACAAAGTTAAGTCAGGTCCTCTGGACGGTTTCTTTTTTTCGCTGATGAAACATTTTATCTTTCATCCAAAGGACTTTGTCAGTCTGAGAAGCCAACTCCTCTGAATCAGCCATAGCCACCTCATTAATCACTTTGTCCATGGCTGCCTCAGAGAGTTGACGGGGGAGAGGGCGGACTCCAGAAACCATCTTGTGACCATCAAACTGGTTGGGCCACTATGTGAGTGTGCTGCTTGTGGGACTGAGTTTGTTGTGGCCTCTCGGACTGATGAAGTCCTTTGGATGAAGAACAAAACATTTCAACCAAAAAAAAAAATGTCCAGAGGACCTGACTTAATTTTGTTGGAATTATTTTTACCTGGATTATTGAGCATTTTTTGTCTTATTCGACATGGTCACCCCCTTGGTGTGAAAAATAGCCAATGAGAAATGAATGTTTGAGACATTAGGTGTGTGAAAGTGTCCTTTCCCACACTGTCAGGTGCATTTGTTTTGGAGTGGACACACACACCTCTTTTTAGCTGCAGTGTCAGGTCTCACAGAAATCTGTCTCTGTCGTCACCTTTCCCCTGTTGGAACCACACCTGATGGCGTTCTCACAAACAATTGCAACAACGCTTCAATTATAATCTAATTTTTTTTGTTCTTGCAGCTCTGATGTACAAAAGGTTTTTTGAGGACTTGCTCACAGTTCACAGCAGCACAGCAGCCAATGATATCCTGTTACTCTCAGATTTTGGATTAAGACTCTGGGGAGGTGAGAAGAAACCTGACATGAAAGATGTTTAAAAAGAAACACAAAATACCAGAGTTTGAGTTTCAGACGCCACAATAAAAATGGCACAAAGGCAGAATTTTATCATCTGAGAAACATTGCGGCTGTTTCTTTCAGTCCAATGCAGATACTTTGGTCCATGCTTTTGTCACCAGCTGGATCAGTTACTGTAAACTTTTACTTTCTGCTCCTCCTAAGAAGAATACTGTATACTGTACCTCAGCTCCAGATTCCACAGAACTCGGCTGCCCAAATGTTGACAAAAACCAGAAAGAGAGCTCACATCAAGCCTCTTTAAAACCTCTTCAGTACCTCAAGCTTTGTGTGAACATTAAACATCCAAAAAGTTATAAAGGTGAAGCGAAATATGACAACTCATTATCACTGTTTATTGTCTCTCCTCATCATCACTCTCTTGTAGGGCTATTCAACTGGTGGCCCTGGGGCCAAGTCAGGCCCACAGGTGAGCTGAGTTCGGCTCACCAGTGGGTTCATTTATAAATAAAACTAGATTTTAAACCATAAAACAAACCTAATTAATGACAATTGCTGGATGTCTGGCCCCTGAGCTTTTGGCTTTCAGTAACTGCGACCCCTTGAGAAATTTAGTTGAATAGCCCTGCACTGTGTTTACCTCCATACGATGGATTTCAGCCTTCATCTTCTGGATTTCCTCCTGGCCCATCTGAGAATCCAAAGCTGAATAAGTCTCCTTTAAAATCTGTGTTTTTCTCTCCCACAGCATGATCTGTTGTCTGCAGGTCACATGCAAACACACACACACACACATATTATTTCATAAAGGGGTGAGATGGTGTAATTTAGTGATAGAAATAAACATGTAACTGACTCAGCATGCCCCAGACTCTGGAGAAGCATCTCGTTTTCTTCCTGCGTCTTCTCAACTTTCATTTGAATGCTCACAGACTCCCACTCGGCTCCCTGATGATACAATTTCCAAATCTATGAAAACTGTTGCACAGCTGGAAAAATAGTTTAAAATGAAAACAACCAGGGCATGCCTTGATTTGTTGAATAAAGTCTGTCTCCATCAGTGCGTTCTCCTGTTCCAGAGCACGACTCAGATGTTGGTTCTTGTTCAGCAGGATGCTGAGCTTCTCCAGGTCTCGCTCCAGAATTTTGGAGTTTTTCTCCAGTTCTGCAATGTCTCTTTCCTCCTGCTCAATCTGGCCTAAAAAAGATGACGTTGGAGCCAAAGTTAGGCATGCAGATGGTTGTACAGCGGAAAAAATAAAGTTTATAGCAAACTTTTTTTTTTTTTTTTTTTTTTACAATCTGATCTGTTTTTACAGGTCGTTGCATTTTAAAATTACTTTTTGCCTCTTATTCATTGTAAAGCCCGGTTCTTCCCCGGCTCTGGTTTTATTTGATGTCAGCAGAGTGCCGCCTCGATTTGGGCAGGATTGTCATAGCGAGACAGCTCAAATCTCTGCTCAGAAGTCTCATCGTTTGTCCAGGACACTGCTGCTATCTTTAGCATTCCCATTTCTTCTGAAGAAAATTAAGAGCTCTCTTTATCACACAACCGGACAGAAGCAAGCAAATGAGTGCTGAATTGCTGAATTTGTAAAACAAACGATGCTGGAATTCAAATAGAGAAGGGGGTGGGGTGACATGGGGATCCTCCTCCAGAAAGTTTTGAAAAAATTAGATGCCATTTCCTGCATTCTGGTGTATTTTAACGAGTTACTAAACATCTATGTTTACCTACATTTGTAAACACTTGATTCAGTAACTATTTTAGAGAGCAACAAGAAGTAGCCTGACCAACAGTTCTCCTTGTGTGAACAGAACACGCTCCACTTCTCTTAAGCATCCTAACCCAACCCCCCTCACTGGACAGTACTGACCCTGACTCTTCTCCGCTGACTTCACTGCACTCCTCGTTGTTGTCCTCCTCCCCATGTGAAAGCTCCAGGCACCTTCTCAGGCTGTTTATGGCGGCTGGCTGTAGGACTGGGTATGACTGCCTGTTAGCTCGACTCTCACCCACACCACTCGCACCTGCTCCAGTACTATCTCCATTGCCACTGCCTTCATGTGCTTCAATTCTCAGTCGTTTAGTTGTACAATGAGAAGACTTAAAAAAAAAAGGAAATAAATTGGACTGTCTTTTCAACATTTTGATCACTGTTATTCTGACAAACTGGTGCTGTTGTTTTGATATGTGAAGTATGTCACGTGATTACCCATCAAACGTGTCTCTCATATTTTTTAATAAATAATCAAAATGCTATTAATGACCCACTTAAACTGATTTGCAATTTAGTTTTTGTGTTCTTAATCAAATTGCCCATAACTGAACTTTTAAGGGAGGAGATTTTTTTTAAGGGTAGAAGCGGAGATGCTTACTTGAAGGGGCAGCTCTTATGTGATATTAGGAAGCTCATAAGTGGCTGTTATGTTTAAAATTAGTATTTATGTAATTATTTTCAGATTACATAACCAATATAGGTCTTATTTGTTCAAGGCAGTAAAATTTGTTCATAACTTTGTTATTAATAAGCCTGAGAATAAACCCTGTCAAATATGAGTTCCCGGATCTTGTTCTGGCAGGATTTGGGAACTTAATTTAAATTTTAATTAAATTAAGCCCTGGCTGAAGGAAATTGTGGTCAGGAGCAGTCAATGGAAGGATGACTCATCTGTGATGCCACTGCCACCCCCCACCCCACCCAGGCCAGACTGCCCAATGCCAACACTCAGAATTTGCAGCAGAACCTGGGTCAGGCCAGTCCAGGCCAGACCGGGCCTTACAACATAAGGGCAATTTGTCTTAAGTCAAACAACAATGATATTGTTAAAAACTGTCTTTGTTGCTTTTCCTGTTTGTGTGTATGTTCGTGTCTGTAAGTGATTCATACTTTCCAAGTGGATTTTCTTCTGTTTCATTGCAGTGCACTGAGTCTGCAGCTTGAGCATCATCGTGCTGTTGGTCTCAAAGTCTTTGCTCAGTCCCACTAGCGTTCCCTGCTGCAGCATCCAGAGCTCCTGGCCGTTCCTGATGTTTGCTTTCAGCTCATCAATCTGAGTCATAGTTCCCTGAACTTTGATGTGAAGAGGACTCAGGTCATCACGCTGGGTAAAACATCACACAAATACATCTTCAGTTTTTATACACAGTTCAAGTTTGTCATACTGACTTATCTATAATAAAAATGAACTGTTAAACTGCTTCCAAAGAAAATCCTCACCCCCGTGTTCACTGCAATGATTGAAATCTTCTTAGTGAGGTTGGCGATCGTCACTTGTTTTTGCTCAATGAGGCGAGCAGATGAAGAAAAGTTGGTCTGACTTGCAGTCAGTAACTTGTCGTATTTGTCAGCCTCCTTGATGAGAGCCTCCTGAACGAGAGCCAAGCTGCTCAAACGTTCGTTGATCTGTTGGCTCTCCTGGGCTACTGTTAACATGTCGTTTTCCATCTGCTGCAACTGACACATCTGCAGAGGAGAGAGGAAATTATCTTTACCTGCATTTATTAATTAACAGTTGTTTTGAGTAATGATGTTTTAGCTTCAAATTATAGCATTAAAATAATCAGAATATTATTATGATTGTCAGTCAAGGCAATTTTTAAATACACGAGTAATTAGGGTACAGGTACTGTTTAAATAAAGACATTACTGAGAAACAATATTGGGCACAAATCCATCCATCCATCTTCTACCACTTATCCATAATTGGGACGTGGAGGCAACAGGTCTAGGAGAGAAACCCAGACATACACTATTCCTCCAGCAACTTTTGGGTCTTTCCCGGGGCCTCCCACCTGTGGGACGTGTCTGGAAAACCTCCAAAGGAAGGTGTCCATGAGGCATTCTGATCAGATGCCTGAACCACCTCAACTGACTGGACACCCTGTACCCATCAGCTGCTTCAGGAGTCCTCCAGAACAACCAAGAAGGCTTCCTTCGTCAGCTTGATGGCCTCCACTAACACTGGTGTCCACCAGCGGGTCCTTTGGTTGCTGCCCCAACAGGCACCAATGATCTTAAGACCACAGCTCCTGGAAGCTGCATCTGCAATTGAGGCCCTGAACATTGTCCATTTGAATTCCATGTCCCCGACCTCCCCTGGGACATGAGAAAAACTCTGTTGGAGATGTGAGTTGAAAGCTGCATGGTTAGAGGGCTTCACCAGTCAGTCCCAATTCATCCTCACTATGAGTTTGAGTTTACCAGGTCTGTCCAGCAGCCTCTCCTGCCATCGAGTCTAACCCACCACCAGGTGAAGATCACTTGATAGCTCTGCTTCTCTCTTCACCCAAGCATCAAAAACATAGAGCCGCAGGTCCAACGACACAATTACAAAATCGATCATCAACCTTTGGCCTAAAGTAGCCTGGTACCAAGTACACTTATGGACCTCCCTATACTCAAACATGATGTTTGTTATGGACAGCCAATGCCTAGCCCATGAGTCCAATAAGCAAACACCATTTGGGCTCAGATCAGAGAGGCCGTTCCTCCCAGTCAACCACTTCCAGATAACTCTGTCATTACCCACTTGGGCACTGAAGTCACCCAGTAGAATGAGGGAGTCCCCAGATGGCACCCCTTCCAAGACACCATCCAGAGTCTCCAGAAAAGCTGGGAAATCTGAACTGATGTTTGGTGCATAAGCACAAACACCAGTCAGAACCTTCCCTCCTGCAGCCCAAAGCCACAGAGAGGCAACCCTCTCGTTCACCGGGGAAAAATCCAACACAGAGGCGTTCGGCCGGTGGCTTGTGTGTATACCCCCGACCCACCCAGCCTGTCTCTCTGGGCTACGCCAGAGTAGGAGAAAGTCCAGCCTCTTTCCATGAGTTGGGTTCAAGTGTGTAGAGTTGAGCCCAACAATATCTAGTTGGTACCGCTCAACCTTACACACAAGTTCTGGTCAATGACACCAGGAACCAGCATGGCCAGGGACCCCCCACCCCCACCCCCCTCACCTGCTGCCTGACATGCAAATGGGTACAAATGTTCTGGACAATATCTCTCAGCAAAAGTTAAAATGGTCATTACATATACACAGTGTAAATGTATACGTTGTAAAGGAGAAGACAAAGTCAAACAGTAAAATCTGAATTTTTTTTATCAGTTTATGCTGCGTGATGCGTAATAAAAACACACTAAACAAATAAAACGCACCCTTTTGATATAAACACATCTAAATCAATACTGCTGTATTTTTGTTATATTTTATACACAGCATTGTAACTTTTTCAGAATCGCAGTTTTAAAATATTGTCCTGCACCATCAACAGTCACCAAATACAAGCTTAACATGCAGTATTGTCTTTTTTTTTTACTTTC
>JARVGS010000548.1:5350624-5364200 GCA_031762315.1 Hypsolebias antenori | reverse complement strand
TCATTACATATACACAGTGTATATGTATACGTTGTAAAGGAGAAGACAAAGTCAAACAGTAAAATCTGAATTTTTTTTTATCAGTTTATGCTGCGTGATGTGTAATGAAAATACACTAAACAAATAAAACACACTTAACCTTTTGATATAAACACATCTAAATCAATACCTGCTGTATTTTTTGATATATTTTATACACAGCATTGTAACTTTTTCAGAATCAGAGTTTTAAAATATTGTCCTGCACCATCAACAGTCACCAAATACAAGCTTAACATGCAGTATTGTCTTTTTTTTTACTTTCTGCCTTTAAAATCACATCTTTTACCTTGTCTTTCTTCAGAGCAGCCATCTTGCTGATGAGTTGTTGTGAGTACTTGGCGGCTTTGTTGTGCATGAGCTGCTGTTGAATATAAGCCATGATTTTATCCTCCAGATCCAGACGCACAGAATTCTCCTCTTCAAACTGCTTCTTCTGATCGTTCAGTTCAGACTGGTAAATAGTGTTTTCCTTTAAAATAAACAGACCACCCCCTTGTGAATGCATGCTTTGAGCAGATAGTGCATGAAGAGGAGGAGTGGAGCGCTGTGACCTCCTAACAAACACAGGAGTGCTGGATTTGTGCGTACCTTTGTGAGTGTGGAAACGGTCCGTTCTGTCTCCCGCAGAGAGCGCAGACAGGTACTGTACTTGGCCTGCAGCACCTCCTGCGCAGCCTGCTTCTGACTGATCAGCTTTTTAGAAGTCGCGCAGTCCATTTCACACCAGTTAAGACCAACAGTCAGAGTTTCATTTTTCTCCTGCTTTGCAGCCGTAGCTTTCTTATAACCTTCAATTTCTCTTTCCAGCAAAATCACCTGATGCTCTACAGAACTGAAGGGAAAAAAGGAGAGAGGAAAAAAGAGTTTGTGCCTTTTTACTTCAATATCATAATAAAAATGTTCACTTTAAACAAAATATAAAATACTTTGTGAATATTTTCAGACAAAAACAACCAGATGAACTTAAAGTTGGTGGCTTTAAATTTGTGTTTTCATTTAAACACTAAGCATGAAAAGGTGAAAGCCAACATTCTGTGGAGATAAGCATCATGTAAAACTACTTTCTCCTTGCTCCCTCTTACTGTAATGCCTCCTGCATCCCACAAAAGGCCTCATTTTTCCTCCTAATGCTCATGAGGCTGCCGTTCCACTGCTGCAGCAGCTGCTTACGTGCCAATAAAAGCGACTCCATCTCCATTTCTGCCTGCAAAACATCAGGGTCATGAAGACACAGATGTAGAGACTGACGTCAACAAGTTCAAGAGGAAACAGAAACTCTGTTTTGACCTCAAGAGTAAATCAGTGAACAAAAATAACAACAAAACAAATTTTTTTTTTGTTTCGGCTGGTTCCTACCTGACATTTACAGTGCAAAAATAAAAACAAGAACAAAGCATTTATACAGTTAAAAGTTTGAACTAGAACTAAAATTAAAGGATTATTGGCTTTACGTACGTGCTGTGAATTGCTGGGATGCCCACAGGTAGAAACAACAACTTATTGATATTGCTCACTAAATAAAGGCACATTTCGTAAGATAATGCCGTACAATAGTTACCTCAGAGAACGCCTCCTTGGCTGCCTGCGTCTCCTCGGCTTGAGCTCTTTTCTGGGCCTCATACATGGCTGCCTGCTGGGTGAGCCTCTCCAATTCTTTTGTTAGACGATCAATATACAAGTCCTGATGACACAGGAGGAAAAATAGCAAAAACCCAATGGTAGTTTCAACCATAAAGTACCACATAAAATACACTTTTCTGTTTTCAAAAGGTCTGCCTTCAGTTTGTTCACCTGTTGTAGTTTCTGATCTTCAGCCTGAGTTTTCTCAGCTCCTGCTCTGTGTTGAAGGTTCTTCATGGTTTTGACGTTGGACTGCAGATCTTCACTGACTCCTTGTGTAAAGCTGAGGTGCTGCAACAGTTTGTCTAATTTCCCCTGTAGCTTAGAGGCTGGAATAAAACAGAGAAGTCAATGTTATACTCTAAAGGTACAATATGTTGTTTTAGAATCACAAATGGGAACTGACTTTGTACAAGCTAAACAAAACTGAGAATGAGATTGTATAGTGTCAACTGTTCTGATATCACATTGTCTATTCCTGTGTTGTAAGGAGCTGCTGCGCTACAATTAAAAAAAAATGTCAAATTTCATCCTATCTGCCGGCATAGCTCTTGAACAGACATTTAAACCTAAAATTGTGATATAATGTGATGTATTTTCCTGTTGATTGCCATTTAACATGACTTAAATATTAAAAGCCTTGGAAAATAAAAATATCAGCTGTGTTTTGAGAAAGTTGACTCATCATGAGCACAACATGTGAACTAAAAGAACTAAACCCAAGTCAGAGAGAGTTTAAAGCTCTGCAGTATTTTTACAGATGAAGTGGGCTGAGACTGTAGCTTGTAGGATACCTAAGTACATAAAAACTATTTTGCATACATATTTTTGAGTTGCTTCAAACATGAAATTATCAAGCAATAGATTATTAATCACAGATTTGTGTAAAATAAATTATAAATAAATAAATAAAAACATAATATAAGCTTAAAAAATATTGGATTAGCAGGAAGGCAAACACTAAATAACACATCAGACCCACCGTGGGACTCCTCCTGGCTGTTCTTCTTGCTCAGGTCAGAAAATCTGCTCTTTGTCACCTCCACCTGATCTTGTGCCTGCCGGCGCTGGACTTCGGCCTGAACTTTGGTCTGTACGGCATCCTCCATCTTGTTTCTCATTTTGGTAAGCAGTTCATGAACCCTGAATGCCTCAATGCTCACTTCCTGTAACTGGATGTCGTCTGCCTTTTTGATGACCCGCTGGTATCACAGAAAAGAAAATGTGGAAATCAGTAAACAGATCTGCAGACATTTAGACTGCATCCGTCAGCATCAGATTTTTTGTCATCCTCACATACTTTTTGATTTTTTTTTCCCACCAAAAGTATATATTTTTTTGTACGGGTACTACAGCAAGCAACACAAAAAAATACAGATTACAGCCCTCACACCAACCAAATTATCTTCAGAAGAGATTAAGTGCAATAGTTAAAACTTTAAATTGTTTTAAGACAAAAGTAACTAACCTTCTCACTCAGTTCCTGCTTGATTCTTTCCAGGTTTTTCCTGAAGTGACTGTTCAGAGCATCTTGAAGCCTTTTCACCAGGGGCTGCAAAAACAAAACTAAGTTAATAATGCCTGCGCAGAATATATAACAGAATAATGTGCATAAATAAACTCATTCATCTATTAAATGACTGAGGCATTTTATTTGACAATATATTTTTAAAAGGCAATCTTTCTAGTAATGCATAAGCAAACAAACATGATCCGGGTCAAGGATGACTAACTCCTCTTCCTCCTCCCCATCATCCTTTTCTGGCCATTCTGGATCTGTCATGACTTCTGATGTGTTTGGACCAGACAGATGAGAAGTTGGTGAAGCCAAAAACAAACAAACAAACAAACATAACAAATGCCATTATACAGCAAATAATAAACTTGAGATGATGCAGTGATCTCAATCCTGAAAATACAGAAGGAAAACTTTTGTCCACATTGAAGAAAGATTAAGATTAAAAGGCATTGTAATTTTATCTTATAAAATTAACATCTTGTTCAAGATTTATTAAAGCAACTACCATCTTTTTTTGTGCTGATTTTGTGTCACATTTGGCGATTTTGTTGCCTCCATGATGATAAATAACACTGTATTAATATGTATTTTGTGTATAGCTATTTAGTGTTGACAGAGTGTTTGACTGGATGTGGTGGGTTATTTACCGGCCATACTGAGGTCAGGGTCAGGCTCGGGGTCAAGGTTATCAGGCTGTGGCACTATTGAATCCTGTGGGTTACAACAGAAAGAATATTTACCAATCTTTAAGAAGTTATGAGTTTCAAATTGTGTATTGGACTATTTAAAAATCCACATTTCCTTATATGAGTGACACATTAATCTTAAGCTTCTGTTGATGTTTTGTACATCCCAGCAAGAGGATGAATGTCCAACATGACTTCATAAGCAGATAAAAAGTGCATAAATCCAATAACAGAGATAAAAGCAGTGTTTCTGTGGATGTCGGACCTGTTCAGAAAGTGGGTCAGTCTTTCCAGTGGCCTCTTCTCTTCCAGCCTGAGTACTGACATCTTCATCATGTAGCTTATCTTCCTTTTCCTCACCTGATGAGCTCTGCATTGTACCTGTCATATGATTAGGTGCATGAAAACAGGTGTGCTAGCAAACACGGTTACAGTATTGTTGCTTTTTTTCTGGTTAGGAGTCGTGGTTTTTTTTTTTTTTTGGTTCTTAATATTGCCATAATCGTTTTACCGGTACTGGTGCAGAGTAGATTAACACAAATATTCGAAGTAAAAAAAAAAAAAAAAAGAATAAAATTGTAAAAAAGCAGTTTTATTTCAGCGCTAGCTAAATGGTAACAAACGAACCTGCGTTGCCAAGCAACCGTGAACTTCCGCTGGGTTTCTTGGAGCGGCGGTAACTTGAGTTAAGTTTATTAAATGTTTGCCGTTCGACCACTAAAAATGGGCTAGCTACTTTTCAGTTAACATTTATGACTAAAATGTAAAAAAATAAAAAAATAAAATAAAACACGTTGATGCAATTAAAAGGGGTAAAGATAGCATAAAAAAAATGTTTTACCGGGTTTTTACTTCCTGAACTGCATGCCGACAAAAAGCAACCGAGCGACGTTACTAAGCAACCGCAAACGTTCGGTTTAGGAGCATGCGCAGTGCTCGTTTCAAGTCAGCAGCAATTCAGCGACTTGAGCGTCATTTCCTGTCATGTTTTTATTTGTACAGTATTTATATAAAAGGTTTGACACATTTTTAAAACCATTAACCATATATCCTGATGCATGCATGCTTTATATTAACCATATACTGTATATGCCCATTTCTTTTCTATTTAAGAATACAGTACTGTACATTCTTTGTATTGTAACAATGCTGAAATGCACAAATAATCTCAAATAGCATTGGTAAATATGAACTATATTTATCCATAAAAACCAAAACCATGATTTGATGAACTGGTCAGCCCCATGGAGCAGTGGTAAGTGCTGTTGCCTCACAGTAAGAAGGTTGCAGCTTCGTCTCCCAGCCTTTCATTGTTCATGGTTCGTTGCTAACAATTTGACAGCTATGTGTGAATGGCTGCCAACAACCAGGCATGTTCCTTACCTACAGATTAATTAACGGCATGAATGTACATTTCAAACCATAAATTGAGGCGGAACATCACAGCTGTCAAAAGATTTATTTTGCTGTAGAAATAAGGCAAGAGAAACAATCACTGATTTCGGTCTTAAAACTACACACAATTGTCCAAAAATAATTCACAGGTATATTCTGCAAAATGTTATTCTGATAATACCAAAATAGTAAACAAAATGGCGGAAAAAAAAAAAAAAAAAAACAATTGAAGCCATAACCCACTTTTACACAATAATTCAAAATTACTTCATAAAGGAAAAGGCGATGATCAAAAAAAAAAAAACAACAAAAAAAAAAACAAATTGTGTTACAGTGCTTCACCATCTTAAAATATTAAATACAAAAAAAAAAGGGAAACAAGCTTGTAAACAAGATTAACGCAGGTATTTTAGCACATTTAGAAATATGAGCCTATGAAGCTTCATCAGTTCAAGATGTGTAGTTTCAAGCACAGACAGCAGTCTGGTGCTGAAGAACTTTGGTTTAGAGAAATCTGGTTAAAAAAAAAAAATCTGTTAATAGAGCTGTACCAGTATGTTCTTGGCAGTAGTTACTTTATTAGAGGCGTACCTTCACTTAGAGCCTACAAACAGTACGGTAGGGTAATCTGTCACATTTAGAGTTGATCATTTAAATTAACTCCCAGGTATGACAACAAATACATCACTTCTTCATAAGCACACAGACGAACTGGAAAAAGATTTGCTTTTATCAAAAGGAAAAAAAAACAAAGCTTGTATTGTGCAATTATTTGCATACCCCAGTCCAACCGGTACTGGGTAAAAATCTTTTTCAAACATACACATTCGCGCAAACATTCAACAGAGTGTCCGAGGCATCGCACTCCTCGTCAGACACCTTCATTTAGGATCACATTAAAGTCTATGCAGCATTTCTAACATTGCACTGGTCTCTGTTTGTATTTCTAGAACAAATCTACAGGAGGAACGGAACAAGATCAGGTGCTCATTGTTTCGATACATTTTGAGAATGGCGTTAAAAAAAAGGAGAGGGGGGAAGGATTTGGCAATTGGGTGTTAAGTCTGGCCTCAGCACAGAAGAATACTGTAGATCAATACCTGATTTCAAAGTTATTAAATAAACCTATCAGCTAGTATCTAAGATATTTGTTTACTAATATTTACTGACATCATTGTGGATGTTATTTAAATGTGGTGCACCCCTAAAGAGAGCCACATGACCCCCCACTCTTCCGTAAGGTTTCCGGTGAATGCTTCTTTGTGTTCATAGGACATACTTATAATGTTCACAGAGTACATTCCTGCTTATTAACTTCACCCTGCATTAAGATTTGAGCCAAACATGACTCACCTTCAAATATCAGCTGCTCTTCAGTTCACCGCGTACACTGATGAGGACTAGCTAACATAGCAGCGAGCGACACCTTCGCCTTTTCGCTCTACTTAGTCGACTCTACCTCGACAACAATCTGAGTTTCTGTTCTGGTCAGTGAGACCAGAGCTCACTGAGGGAATGTGTTAACGTGGGAGCTGAGTTTAAAGTCTTTATTGAGAGTTCCAGGCAACACTGTAAACAATCATCAGGGCTGACTGCAGCTGTCCACCTCGTGCTCTGCGTTCGCCGGGGGGCAGGCTAACGGTCCTCCAGCTGTGCGTGGGTCCATGGCAGAATGCATGATGGTCAGCCACACGTCGTCCATGTTTGGCATCACAAGGATTTTCTGAAACAGGAGCAAGAATAAAGTTGAATCTTTAATTCTAAACAAGTCATTAACTGACTAAAACAAAGTAGTAATAATCACGTAAACTACCGTATTTTTCACTATATAAGTCGCGTTTTTTTTTTTTTTTTGCATAATTTACATACCTTGCGACTTATACGCCGAAGCGGTGTATTTATGGATTTTATATATTATTTATAATATATATTTATATATATATATTATATATATATTTATAGATATTTTACGCAGCGTTTCACCTCTGGTCCACACACAAAGATTTTGGGAAATTTATACAGGTTAGTCTCATTGATTCACGAGGACTCATTTTCAAGAGAAACCTGTTTGGGAGCAGATGGTGGGGGTTAAGGGCCTTGCTCAAGGGCCCAGGGTGGGGCAAATGAGGTGGCAGGTGTGGGCGTTTCACTTTTTCCACCAACATTTTGATGTTGTTGGTCCGGGGAGTTGAACTGGCAACCTTCCGATCACAGGCCCACCTTCTCTAACCTCTGCGCCACCACTCTCACACAAAACAGAGGTTTTAAACAAAATCCATGCCTGGCGTCTCTGTATGGAATTACAAACGCTTTCAGGAAACATGACCTTATTCACGCATGTATTTTGGAACACGGCTGCACCTGGAAACCAAAACAACTGAAGGATTTTCCCACATTTGTCTCACGTCGTTCTGATCCGGTCACCACTAAACTCCAACCATGAGCTGAGAAGAAACTGAGAAGAAACTGGACATTGTTTTGCAACAAAACATTTAGCCAATGCTAGCATGCTAGCATGTTCAAGTAGAACGTTTGCACGTGGCACTGATTACTGGAATTTCACATCTTTATGGCTTCAAAAGAATTAAAACCAGAAATAAAACATTGCAAAGGCTCTCCTTGTTAGAAAAGTAGACAAAGCAGCTGCATTTTGTGTGTGTGTGTGTGTGTGTGTGTGTGTGTGTGTGTGTGGGGTGGGGTCATTCACTCTCAGATGTCCACACACACACACAACACACACACAGAGCAGCAGGCTGTGGAGCGTTCAGGCTGGTGCTCCTCTCTCATCCACACTCCTCCTGTTATGGAACCTGCTGCTTTAGTTATTAGACGTTTTAGATCCCAGCAGGGAACTAAACTGGTTTGATGCGAGTACTGGCTGCACCATCGTACGCCACAGCTGTGTTTGCACTTTGCTCTTACAAAACCCATTTGAACAGAGAGGCTGTGCAAACTTTTCCACTTTTGGCTTAAAAGCTGCATCAGAATGTTTGAACAAAGGCAAAAATATAAGTGGAGAACAAATATCAGATTAAAGTTTGTTTTATTTATTTATTTATTTTTTAAAAGGGGCAGATAAAATAAGATTTTTTTTTTCTTCATTCTGCCACCTTTCATTTTATGTTTTTTTCATTTCATATTATATATATACTGTAATGGTTTTCTTTTAAACATTTTTTTGTTGTGTTTTAAATATAAAATGAATAGAGTTAAAAAAAAAAAAAACAGCTGTAGTGGTATTGGCAAAAACCAATGCTGACATGTTCCTGTTTTTGATTTTCTACATCGGCCTTATAATCTGTCTGTTTTGCAACTTTGATATCTTTGTTTTAACTTGTTTTAAACATTTAAAAAAATCTGTATTTTTCTCTTATGATTGTCTATTGTTGATTGTCCAAGGAAAATCTACTGTTACTGTTGTCATCATCCTTAGTTTGTAGCCAGGTCTCTCTTGTAAATGAGTCCTCGAGGCTCAATGAGATTAACCTGCCTAAATAGAGGTTGAATGAAACGTATAGATGGGGCTGTAGTAAATTTTACTTTAAAAAAATGGGTGTGAAAATACCTGGAATTCCTGTTCTAGTTTTTTCCCTATCCAGTCAGTAACGTGAGCCAGAGTGACTTCTCTTTCTCCAAGTTTAGGCCGGGCCTTCAGCTCCAGGTGAGGCGGAGTCCTGAAGCCGTACCTGCAATATAAAACAATTTGTTTTAAATTCAGTTCAGTTTAGTTTTATACCTCCAAGTCTCAACAGAAGTCATCTCAGGGTACTGTGCAGAAACACTCATATACATTAAAATAAAAGCCAGTTAGTAAAGTTCAGTTAGGAAGCAGCAGATTGTGTTGAAGCTTGACTTCGTTGCAGTCACCCACCATGAGCAAGCACAAAGAAGACCGTGGAAAGGAAAAACTCCCTTTAACAGGTCTACTTCAACCAGCTTGGCTTGTTAGGACAGGAAGTAGAAACAAACACAGAACATATTTAATTACAAAAAAATCCTATTGATATCTATAAAATAAGCACCTTCCAAGAGTTACCAGCAGGGTGAACTGCTAAAGAACACGTTTGTTTTTTTTCCCCAGTAGATCAGCTGAGCTGTGGGTTTTGTTGCTCTGAGAACGTTCTTTGTTCAAAGTGAATTATTTCTCAGTTAGAAATAAACGTATGCGACTACTGACTGCTGGTTGAGATGACTCTTACTTTCCTCGTTTTTCACTCTTCTGGGATGTTTTTGGAGGAAAATGTGACTTGTCATTTTAAGAAACGTGTTTTCTGCACCACGACAACAAAGCTTCCTTCACGTACCATATTCTGTCAGTGGGAGGAGGAGGAATGTTGACCGCCAGCCTTCCTCGGAGCTGCTGGAGCTCCACAGAGAGCAGCAAGGGGGTGTTGGACACCTCCTCCATCTTCTTTTTGATAAACTCCGTCTCTGTGGCCTTCTGGAAGTATTTGGACTTGGCAATCTTGTCCACAAAGCGCATGATCTTGCTCGGTTTGTGTCCCCCGACCAAACTGCAGCAATTAAAAGAACGTTTAATGCTTTTTAAACATTAAGTCACCTACATGTCAGAATTATATATTCTACAAAGTTGGTGTTATGAAAATAATCACCCCTCTGCTCCAGGTAGATCATTGGAGACGTCCGACGTGTCTTCTTCGTCTGACGAGCCGGCACTGGATGACTCTTCATCACTGGCAGCCAGACAGTAAGTCCGAGGCCTGTACCTGGAAACACAAACACGGTCTTTACGTTTACTCACTGCAGATGTGTGAAACACGACTGGTTTTAAGGTGTTAGGTCTAAACTAGTTTCATTATAAAAAGCTCAGATGAACAGTTTCACTTCTTAAACTGACGACCTTCCTCAACCTGAGCTGAACGTGCTGAAAGTTTTCCTTTTTGAAACCCCATATCTCGTCAGACTCGACGCTTTAGCTGATTTCTGAGTAACTTGTCTAGACGTTTACTTTGTTTCTCTTCGGAAATAAAAAAAGAAATGAAATCAAGTCTGGAAACAAATGATTTTTCATACCATTTTCTTTTGTTCGTACTTTCTAAGACAACTCAGTTTACTGTATTTTCAGGCCTATAAGTCACACCTTTTTGCATAAGTTGCATGCCCTGCAACCTATACGCCAAATCAACTTATTTATAGATTTTTTTTTCCATATTTACAAACTAATTTTTGGCTGAGATATGACTGAGGCAGCAAATATTTTTGAACTACATCTGATGTGACCATTAAAGTGCATTTATTAAGGAAAAGTTCAACTGAGACACACCTTTACTATAATTGCGAGCAAACAATGTTTTTTTTAAGTGTTAATCTAGTTAAATTCTTGTTGAAGTCCTCCCATGCACACTCCCACGGCCACCAATTGATTTCTGGCACAACACCGGCCCACGCTTCTGGGTTGTCAGCGGTGACGCGTAACAAACGCGATGCGTCTGCGGTGACACATAATAGATGCGACGTATACGGCGAAGCGATGTATTTATGTTTTTTCCAAATTATTAGACTTTTTTTGCAGATGCGACTTATACTCTGGTGCAACTTATAGGCCGGAAAATACGGTAATTTGTTTATGCCGTAGAGCTGTTTCTCTACTAAATATCTTCCAATAAACCCTGGGTTTGAACGAGTTTGTAAAGTATTTGCCCGTGCAAGTTGTGCTCGTCTTTATTTCAGAGAAATGTGCTGTCAGATAAACATGATCAGACCGAGAAATGAATAATTAATAGATGAAGCATTAATCCCAACTAGACTGAAAGTCATTCAGCACTCACCGAGGCAGGAAACATCCGATTAACAGCCGCATTAAGGTAGGACCCAGAGAGGAGGAGCAGGGGGAAGGAGGTGAAAAAGCACAGTGTGAGACGGGTGAGGGCCGACACCAGACAGAAACAAGCACCGATTTCCCAGGGTGAGTAAGAAACAGCATTAAACTCGATCGATCGTGTCCTGAAATGGTTCGGCGGATCATCTTACCCGTCTTTGCCAAGCTCCCCTATGCGGAGGTTCTCTCCCTCCTTCCCCAGGCGGTGAAGGATCATCTTGGTTTCCAGAGTCATCAGGAAGGAGCCGCTGTAGGAGACCTCCAAGTCGAACCACAGACCTAATAAACGCACAGGAAACATCAGGAACTTTGAATGTTTGAAAGACATGAAACAAATTCACAGAAAAAACTTCCCAACCAACACTTTTCTTTACATAAAAACAAAAGATTGAAAAATCGTTCTGGTTTCATCCCGTTGACCCGTTTTCACACAAAACAAGAACACTTCAAATCAAAACAGTCACTTTTTGCCTTTATTTCCCTCCTACGTCTGCATCAAGTGAAACTTTATTTCTGTGAAACACCCTTATTTTTGTTGAAAGACAAAGTTGTTATAATCTCAAGGGGACAGAGATGTTTGTAAAACCAAAATTCAGAACTAGTTTGAAGGGAAGGTCCACCTCAGTCCAGGGAATTGGATTATGGAATGGTTTGACGAATTAAGTTAAAAATGCCAAGTCATTGTTTACATTAAGAAAATGATCAAAACTGAATTGTTAAAAATATATGTATGAAGTAGCGTAATGTGTATTGTATTAGAGTTAAAAAAATTAGAAAGAGATATTCATTTTGTTCTGTTACTTGAAGATTATTTTTGATTGAACTACCGGTAATTGTTTGAAAAAAGGGGCAGATATAATAAGATTTTTTTTCTTCCTTCTGCTACCTTTCATTTTTTTTATATTTTGCATGTTATCATTTCTGGGATTGTTATGTATTGTATTTTAAAAATGAACAAATTTAATAAATAAATAAATAAATAAATAAATAACTTATTCAGATGAATTTTGGGGATCCAAAAAAAAAAAAAGATTGATACTTAAAATCTGTTGCATCATTTACATGAATGTGCCACACTGCCATGCTGCCCAAATGATTCCTGACTTCAAATATCTATATTACTCATTTAATTAGATGATTGCTTTGAATATATTCAGTGAGAAATGGGGGAAAAATGGGTTGCAAGCTTGCTGATAGGAGTAATTTGTTTGGCTCTCGGACACTTAAAAAATGTTTAATTCAAAGTGTTGGTAGAGAAAAGGGATAAAACAACACTGCAAAGGGATACAATTCAGTTAGTTTTGGCAAAATGTGTTCACAACAGGGTGCTACATCTTCCCAAACTGGTTGTTGACCTCCATCTTAGAGGGTGTAAGTGAATAATGAGCTCCCGGGAGATCAGAGTGTGAAGGATACATCTGTTTAATGTTTGTTTCCATCTCCAGAGCCACAGAGGGAGGTGGATTCTGCTACTTTTAGGAATAGTCAGGACTTTTTAAACAATGCTTGCTGTTAAAAATGAGGAACGATTTAAACTTTCATTTGGTTTAAACGTTAAAATGGACATTTTTCTCTTCCCCAGTGCTCTGTTGAGAAAGACTTGGGTTCACTACCAACATGAATTGCTTTCCATTTGTGAGGACTGGTTAAATGAGATGAACATGGACTAAATAAAAGGTTAAAAAGAGAGAAAATATACACTTTAGGCTCCTGGAGGAATAAAAACTACATATTCTAATGGGCTCTGTGTCCTATGCAAGCCAAACCATTGCAGTGCCATCACCAGATTCTCTACTCAGTTTTCCACAGAAAAGTTTTCTTTATACCTCTTAATTAGAAACCTGACCTATCCCGCTGCAAAAAAAAAATGTAACTGTGGCTAAACTACTGTCACTTTTTAAGTCTTCCAGAATTGTGAAAGTGTGAAAAGAACGTGTTTAATCCCTCAACCACCATTTTTGTTTCTTCCTTTTCTGCAGTAATAGATGTTTCAGTTCTGGGAATCAAACTATAGAAAGGTCTTGAGCAAAAAGGTAATAGATGGTGACGTGTTTTTACATATGTTATACCTTATATGTGTTGTATTAACTTGTTTTAAAATGATACTGCTGATGTTTTGTTTTAAAATGATACTGCTGATGTGATATGTTACATTTATATACAACCGTGTGTGTGTGTGTGTGTCATCATTTTAACAATATTTTATAAGCTTATATACATTGCAAGTGTTTACTGATTACTTCTATGCTTCATATATGATCCATATATTGCTAAGGATACGTTTACAAGTTCACATTTTATATAATCACAACATAATCAAACATTTTGCATAAAGCAGCTGCAGGTAAGACACTTTCTAAACAGACACACAAACCAGGGCAAGTGCTCTTCTCGGTTTAACCAGATAAGAAGCACATAGCAAGGTCACATAAGGACTAAACACATAGATTCATGAATAAACGTAATATACAACAC
>JARVGS010000548.1:5320982-5334033 GCA_031762315.1 Hypsolebias antenori | reverse complement strand
GGATGATAATAATGTTTACCTTTGATAATTCTTACAACTCTCTTCTGCAAAATAAAGATAGACTTGGTAATTGATTTGCATGTGTATTAATATTAGTTGAAAATCTTCAGTAGAATGCAAAACAAGAAGAATACTGTATTTGCTGCTAGCTGCTTTCTTTCTCATTTTGCTGTGTAGCTTATTATTAAAAGCCAAACATCTTAAACCTGGACTCAAATAGTTTCTAGAGGCACAATAATGAAAAATACTATTGTCAAGATGATGGCGAAAGATCTGGCAACAAAACATGATCAGGCCTTTTGTTAATCGCTGAGTCCCTCTGCTAGTAAAACAGAATTAGGGTGCTGGCTTGTTGACGTCTTGTGCTTTGTGCGTCCAGCAGAAGGTCACGCTGCCTCACTCATTTACAGACTCAACCTAACTGCTCATTGTCACATGGGTCAGAGCTGAGCTTGTTAACCAGTCGGGCAGTCTGCCAGCCACCTCTGCCCCCAGCCAGTGAGCCCAGTCAGCTGCAACACAATGAGCTATTGTTGTGGAGACGCATTTGGACAGATTTCATGTCAACACACAAATATCTTGAACGTATTTTTAAATAGTATATTAAAATGAGAAATACAGTGGGTGAAATTCTGCTTTAAGCACCAAAACAGAACACAAGAGTTGGCATGTACAGGATATGTAATATTTTATTTCTGGCTATGCATCCAAGTTCATATCTGTACATGTTTGTGTCACCAAGAGTTAGTTTTTGAACCATTGAACTGACTGCTTGAACTTGCATGAAAGATCTGGAAGTTGTTTTTACACCACATGCCTGTCCTGATGCAACCCGGGCTCGAACCCGCGATCTCAGGATTACAAGAACAAGGCACGGACCACGGAGCTACTGCAGCCAATAAATACACAGTTAGTAATTCCTTAAAAATATATATATTTTTTTAGAGAAACTTACATCTCACATATTTTGAAACATGGCGTCTGCCCAACTTTTGACATCCAACTTGATCTTTTGTTTATCTTGTTTTTTTTATTTTGTTTTTTCTTCACCATTTAAGGTACACTTGAGTTTAAACTGAAGCCAATGAAAAAGTAAAATGTATTTTACTGTAGACGCCAACAATTTGACATTACTACTACCCACAATGCATAGAAGTGTAAATGGTTTATCAACTGTAAAAATAAAGTTTGCAATTGAAGTAGAAGTTTAATTCCATCACTTTTCATAGTTTTGAATGGCAATTTGACCACAGCGGTGAATTAACTGGATAGATGCTGATGGTTTAATGCTGATAAGAACTTATCCTAAACAAGTGGCATCTTATAAACCAAATGTAGAATATTTGTTGAGACATGAACAGTGCTGACCTTCATGTTGCATCATGAAGGTCAGCATCTGAACCAAAAGCACCAAGTAGAAACAGCCAATCAGAAATGTCCAGAATGTCCAGAGGACCAGACTTAGCTTTTTTAGATTTTTCTACCTGGATTATTGAGCATGCATCAGGGTAGCCAATCAGAAACTTTAGCCTTACTGAAATGCACGATAAAAAAAACACTTGTGTCAGAGCTTCCAGGGACAGCCTCAGTGACTTGTAGACCGAGTGAAAGTTTAGTTTCTGTCAAGACGTTTACTCTTCTTTCTGTGACAAAGCACAACCAGTCTCTAAAGATTTCACAACATCGGAAAAATAAATCAAAGAGCAGCAGAACCAATCTATGTGTAAATCGGATAAGAACTGAGCAGAAACCATCTAAGACCAGAGGAAAATTCCTTCAAAGGATAATACTCATTTTAACATTGTACTTTTATAAACTACGACGTTTGAGATCAGTTTCTAAAGTAGTATGGTTTGAACAGCATGACTCAGGTCGTGTCCCATCGCTTGTGTGATCTCATCATAAACCCAAATTCCATTCCATCATGTTTTCTAATATTCGACACGAAAAGAAATGGGTTTCCACGAGTCACTGAATCACACTGTCTTTGGTAACACACCAACAATAACAGAGATCTTAAGACGACACTATCACATTTCTACTCTGGACTTGAGCTCCTGATTCAGAGGGGTGTATCCAGAAGAGCAACCGTCCCAACGTAAAAGGCATTAAGGACAAGACACTAAAATCCAAATAGTTTTAAATCAGTTTCAGCTCCACCCGAGTGGGAACACTTCACTAAATTGCAAGAACACAGTGGGTGTAAAGCGCTCAAAGCGTCTGATCCAGTGATGAGTCTATCCAGCAGAAACCAACACAAAGTCTGACAGTCACATTAGATAAATCAAAAACTAGAAAATCTGACAGACTTCTTCTTGTACAGCTCTAGCAGTATCACTGAATGCAACATCAAAAGGGTTCTCTATGAAATAGTCTGGAAAGAATTACCTCCTTGATTTAACAATAAATTATGTGTTTATCATTCAGACAACTAAAAGTTATAAAGCCACAAAGTACACATGTAAAGGATATACAAGCAAGTTTTTTGTTATTTACTTGACAAAAGGTTAGCATAAAGAAATAAGCTTGAACCAAGCAGAACATTTCTTCACATTACAGCTTTTAATCCCCACCGTTCGACACATGTGAGCCGAAAAAAAAAACAGCAAATCTGGCTAAAGGCGTTTCCAGTAAACGCAGCTCTGTAATCTCACAGCGAGAATATTTCTGAAGTTATACAAGTGAAAACAACCAGAAACATTAAACACAACTGTTTCAGATATGACAAAAAAAAAAAGTTGCTTTAGAAGAAATAAGAAACATTACCTTGAATCCAGATGAGCACTTACAGTAAGAAAATGTATTTATGTACACTGAAAGTGTAGTAAATTCATTTTCTATTAAAGGTACGGCACCACTCACCATCCATTAGCTGTAAGTATCACGTGTCTAACGTGTTGCTTTATGGCTCAAAGTCAATGGTGAAGGGTTGTAAAAGGATCCTGAAAGATTGGTTTCTGAACGTGAGCACACTTTCATTTTTCAAGCTGCACAGATGGAGAATACAAGTCTGACAGGTCACAGCTCAGGAAAAACCTGAACGTCGATCCTCACAGTGTGGATTCGTACAGGAGGATGGGTCTGATGTGGTATCTCCCTGGGATGTGAGTATGTGAGACTTCCAAAGGGTTAGTGTTGAATGATGACTACTGAAACGCCACCTAGAACCATTTCTCATGTACAAATCTACACAACCCACTGTGGATCCTGTCACTTTTGATCTTAACATGTTCAAAATAACAATTACTGTATATAGTAACAACTTCTCTCTCAAAATAGCCACACAGTCATTATGGGGGTCTTCAACCTGTGTCAAGAGCACTAGAGCAGCATTTTAACATTTCAACACATGCATGAAAATCTGCTGTAACAGAAAACTTGTCCAGGTTTAAAGAACACACTGAAAACACTGGTCCAAAACTGTCCCCGTCTTCATTTAACAAGAGTACCACATACGGAAAATTACACGCCCGTCAACTAACTATTACATGTCGTTGCGCAGCGTCTTCTTTTTATAGCCAAAACAATTCCCAACAACAGACGTGCTGCCCATCGTTGGTACCAAACTTTCAGATGTATCAGCTTCTGTCGAGCCCGACGCCATTGTGCAACCGGTTAAAGCGTAGTGTTGACTTCTCTCGCTCCCTGCTCTGCTTTGCTCCGCTCACTCGCAAGTCACATAACCAGATCACGTGACCAGTCAAATCACAGCCTTTGCGATTAGAAAATCTTGTTTTATCGTTTGCGATTTTATTGCAAATGCATTTAATTGTTCAGCCCTAATTTAAATAAAACCTTTTGGACAAATACATTGAAAACCTTTAGGCCAAGCTATGGTAAGTGAACTAACTCACACGAAGACTTGGCAATCGTTTTTGCGCCGGATGTCCTTCCTGATGCAACCACAGACCACTGAGCTACCACATCCCTCTATGTGGAGCAGGGAGGGCACCCGAAGGAAATGGTGGGGGTTAAGGGTCTTGCTCAAGGGTTCAGAGTGGGGCAAACGAGGGTGGAGGCAGGTTTGGGTGCTTCACCTTTTCCACACAAATTTTGATGTTGGTCCAGGGGGTCAAACCAGCAACCTTCCAATCACAGACTTGCCTTCTCTAACCTCTGTGTCATCACTCCCCATTTTTAAGCTAACATATTGAAATATATTAAATATATTCACAAAAACAAGTTTACAGAAAGTATGTCTTGTATTCCTAAAGAATATGGTGGAGGTATACTTTTATTATTATGTATGTTAGCTAAACTACAACAAAAAGCTTTAAAAAAAAAAAAAAACACCGTCCAGATTATTAATCTTAAAGAAAATCCATCCATCCATCATGTATTTTCCAATTCTCTCTGTGGCTCTTCAATTGCTTTAAATGTCTTTATAAAAAAAAGTTGTCCACCCCTCTTCAAGAGCTCAGTGAGACTGCAGCTGAAAATTCAAAGATTTTCTTCCAACTTTAATTATTTATTTCCACCACCAACTAATCTAACAGTTACTGCTCAGTAGATACAACCTTTAGGAAAACGGGCCTTCTTACAGGTAAGGGGTGAACAAAATTAATTCAAAGTGGCCACCTTTGTTCAAAGACAACATTTTTGTAGGAGGTGTTCGTTCATCTCCCTCTGGATTACGATGCCTGAATTCAAAGGGCGCAAAGTATCACAGCAATGCATGAAGAGATAGATAATGTGATTTAAATATTACTTCAGCAATCTGAAGATTTAGCACCGATGTGTTCCATCACCGCCGCATGTGGGCATGTTAAAGAATCAACAGCTAGCTCGACAAGTTACTTTCAGATTCCATGTTGTGGACAGAAAACTGCCCAACAGTACTGAACCTGTTCTCAAGAATGCTGACAGACTAGTGAGGCAGGCCTAAATGTTTAGTGTTGAGATCATCGTGAGGATCAGCTGTCTACCAGAGCTGCGAAGACCGCAGCCTCTGAAAAGACATTCCCAGCACGGTGTTTGGGAAAAATGTGATTATTCTGCCATTTTGCTGACAGAGTCAGAAAGTCAGTGGATCACTGAAATCCTTTGCAGCCAGAGGGGGAACCCAGAACATTTTATTTTAATAACTGACTGGAAAGATGGTAAAAAGCTTCATATCAGTAGGAATCGCTAAAAATGGAAACCCGTTAAGCATGTCAAAAGCATGACATAGATCATATCTTCAAAAACAACAACCAAAAAAATATATATCCGTCTTTAAATGAGTGTGTTTCTGTCCCATGACAGCACTTTATCACCTCGGCCAACAGCTTCCTCGTGCTAAGAAAACGACGTCAACAAACTCACAGGTCACACCGATAAGGAGGGGTTGAAACAGGTCGTATTGTTCAGAACAAGCAATAGCTTCCAAATTATGTGGCGCTCATTTACCAACGAGGAGGTCAGCAACATAAATTCATGTTTAATAAAGGCTGCCGAGTTAATATTGCTTTAAATATATTTTAGGCTATTCTGGTAGATTTTGGAGTTGCCACAGTCGCTGAAATCGCTGGATTGCTCAACTATTGCCTGCAACGGTTCAACTGCTGCCGATCACTACAGCGAGAACTGAGTGGCTCACGAGGAGCATGTGACAGACCGTCCCCCTGAGAGCAGACGTTAAAAATAGTCCCCATTTAAGAAACCGAGGGGAGAACAGGAAGGAAGTGGTAACAGCAGGTTTTGAACCGTGCTCTCCTCAAGCACAACAGACAAATCACCACTTACCGGTACTGTTTTTCATAAAAGAAATAAACAAAAATTTAAATGTATTTATTAGCTCGCTTGGTTTCATTTTAAACTAAGTTCAGAAACTCAGCCCGGCTGTCAGATGATGACCTCTTTAACTGCTTAAATGCATAAAAAGGTTCTCATTATTTATGCACTAAAGTCTTGGCAGTGTCAAACCTGCAGCACATCAGAG
Source organism: Hypsolebias antenori (assembly GCA_031762315.1). Lineage (NCBI taxonomy): Eukaryota > Metazoa > Chordata > Actinopteri > Cyprinodontiformes > Rivulidae > Hypsolebias > Hypsolebias antenori. The sequence goes on along the minus strand of JARVGS010000548.1, from coordinate 5,328,113 downwards.
ACCTGCCATGCTGCTGTAATTATTTACTCCCATAACGTTCCCACAAAACTGACATGATGGTGGTTTGTGTCACTCAACCACCTGGGAAGAAGCTGATGAGGTGTCTTTAAAAGAGAAAAACTTTAAAATTCCTGCAGGCAGTTATATTAATCTCTTTATTTATAGGCTGATTCTTTCATTTTTGGAAAAAATAAAAATAAAAAAAGGTTTGGACAGAAATATAGGCTGATATGGTTTTTAGTTGATTTTGAGAACTCCTGGCAATCGATGGCTGATGGACAATTTATTTTGGCTAATATATTTCACTAAATAAAATAACATAATATTAAATAAATAGCCTTTTAAAGCCTTGTACACCTAAAATTAATAAAGACAATAATTCATGCTTTAAAAAAAACTAAAGATTGGTCTACAGTAAACTAGTTGTTAGGGACGTTTTAAACATTTAATTGTCCGGTGATTATTTCACATGCACATTTCACACTGTCTTCATTCAGGGCTAATTATTACAGAAAACCACAAACTGTTAAAAAGTAGGCAGAGCTTCCTAATGAGTGCTAATCTCAGTCAATGCTTTATTTTAAACTGTTACCTGTTCAATGTTTTTGCTGAAAAATAACCGTGTCCACACGGTTGAACTAATGTTTAATTTACTCACCCAAGTCCTGCGGTTGAAAACCCCTCCAATAAAACGAAGATGTCCTGCTGCTAATCCCAGAAACAAGATGGCATGTCACTTTGACATGCTGGTGTTATATATAAATTTTGAAAAAGGCAGTAACAACAGTCACATTGGGTTTTTGATTTTGTCTAAGTGAACTAGACTAGAGACCGAACAATATATCGGTAGTGCTGATATTTTAGGCCGCGTAAGGGGATATGTCGGTATCGGTGATAATTGGTCCATTATGTGCTGATATAACACTTCTAATTTTCACCCCTACAATGCTGAGGACGACCAATTTCCTTGTGTAAATGGCATAATTGTACAATGTATCCAGCAGAGGGCGCAAGCAACTACTTTCAGGTCATGGCCATTCACTTTAAGTTTCACTTTCAGCACAGCTGAAGCAGTGAGCAATACTGGGTAGCTTATTTTGCTGAACAGAGAATGGCAAAATTATTTGAACTGATCTGTAAACCAAAATAAATCAACAATAATAAATTATCTTCAATTCTCCAACCCGCTTGTCATTAACTACGTGCCTCTCAAGTTAGCACGCTAACGTTTCGAAAAAGTAGCACAGGCTATTGCCTCGTAAAACTTTATCCAGAACAATAAATCTAATGTAGAGGTAAATATATATTAGTGTTAGTAAAGTTATCTTTGGCATCCTCAATTTAATACTTTGTCTGAAATATTTACTTTGCTGCAAAGTAAAAATAAATGTTGCTGTGGTCAATACTAATTAGGCCTTCACCATACATGACTGTTGAAACAATGATCAGGGAAGGGCATTTCTTTGTTAAATTTATATATTCGAAACACACTTGATAACTTTATGGTGAATAGTGGAGGATAGAAAATGTGAACGCACCACTTGTAAACCTACTGTGGGACTACGTATAGCGTGGATTTGATTTGCTTAGCTTCATGGTTGCTAACAGCTGTGCTAAATAAACAAGCTTCGCTCAACTCGCTGTTCACTTAGATCCTTGGGGGTGGACAAAGCTCAACAATTTTCAGCCATTATCAGTTATCAGCATTACAAACAAACTGACCCGACCAAACAAATGCTGCAACAATCCAGCAGCATGCAAGGGTCTTATTGCAGGAACTTAATGATTTTGTCATTGCAAAGGTTTAGACCACTTTTTATTTCAGGCTACTTCACTTCTCTAGGCTAAAAGCTTTCTTTAATGTCCAGACCAATAACCCAGTTCATCACAGCTGAACACAAAGACACCAGGTAAAGAAACTACAATGACTGTTGCTCCAGAATTTAATTATGTAATGTTGTACACAAGCCATCAAGAACAAACAGTCTCTTTTATAACAAAAGTCTAACTCATCTACATGAGTCGGCCATGGTTTTTGTTACTGGGAAAAGTGGAAAAATCCTGATCAGTGTCCTCAAGAGTGATCAAGTTTGCTCAAAAACAGAAAATCCAAAAAAACATGTAGCTGCTGGCTCGGCCTAACGAGCTCATAGCTGCTAAAAGAATTACAGCAAATCACAATAAAACTAAAAGATCTGTATCCGGCAGGAATAACTGGATACTGCTTTTGAGAACATCTGCCCATTAAGCTACATCTGACGAAACTTTCCACTTTCTTCTACAAAGGCTCTTCTGTTTCACCAAAAAGTTACGAGGCGCTACCACACATCAACAATCTGCATTCATCAGTTTCTCTGAAACGCAGACCAAAAAAAATAAAAAGATATTTATAAAGGTTGTGTCAAAGCGCAGCAAAGCCGGAGGTTTTCGTGTTTCGTTTCAGAGCTGTTGATTACCCAGGAGTAATTACATTTAGTAAAACTGTTCAGTTCCACAACAGAACACTTTCACAGTAATAAGAAGCAACTTTACCGAAATAAAATAATAAAGAAAAGTTTAAAGATCAGACTGCAGAGCTGAACATAAAAAAAGATGACGCTAAAATTAAATTAGGTTTCAGGCCTGAAAGCATTTCTTTCAAAAGCTCTGGTAGTTGAGTGCAGGCCAACAGTAAATCAACAGGAAACTTGTTGAAATCCTGGACTGCTGTAATCATTTTTGCTGAACAACGTAAAAGGAAATGGATGAGACATTTCTCTGGCAGAATGTCATGACAAAAGACTGCATTGTTGCCGAGCTTCGGAGCGGATCAGTGGAGCCTGAAACGGTGAACCGCTGCATGAAACTGTAAAAAAGCGGTTTTAGTCTTGTGAAAGACAGCTGCATTATTCCTCAGGGCTCAAAGGAAAACTAAATAAATTCACTGATGCTCAGACACCTGCTTTCCTCAACATTTCTGCCCTCGTGCTGCATATTTATTACTCAGAATCAAGTGAAGGTTTATTTATAGACAGGCTATAAATACACATCTCCCACGTCCCGTCTGTCTCTTTCTGCTGGTAACAAGTGATCATTACGGTGACGGGAGCGTGACGACTTCTGCCGGCCTACAGGAGGAGACGGGCTGAAACAGGCTGCAAGCTGGCAGCCTATCAGAGCTTCATGGTGTCTCATTGATGGTCACCATGCCAGAGTTCAGACACAAGCCTGTCATGGTCATCGACACCTCCAGCTCATCACAAAGCCTTGTTGGGACTGTTCAGAGCACTGAACATTTTAATCTGTGAAATCTGTCAGCTCTCATTCAGCTGCAGTATGTGAACTGCACCATCAGATGTGAACCAGACAGCAGATGTGTATTTAATAACGTTAATATAACTCAATGTAGTGCTGCTCAGACGGCTGTTGTCTGATTAACAGCACATTATAGCTGCCAACAGTCACAGAAGGTCCAAAACAAAAAAAGAGCAAACACTAAACTAACAAGCATGAAATACGTTGATGGCCCCCGTTGCTGAGGGATATGAACAGTGAATGTTTGTAGTTTTTGAGATGAGTGTTTTTCTGGGCTGGGATTGAACATGTAATGCACTTAAACCTACATGTTTTTGGTGCAAGACATTCAAGGGGGGAGGAGTTACACTGGAGGAGAACAGAGGTTACATATAGTGACAGAGGGATGCACGATATCATTGGCAAGGTATCGGCTGATGTTAGCGTCAAAGTTCAATACTGGACATCGGCCATTCCATTATAATAACTAGCCGAAATAAAAGGCACCGTTTTTGTCTGCAGCGACAGCACAACGCGATGACGTTGCAGCGACAGCACAGCTCGATGATGTCACGTGCGCCTACCTGATCACATGGCGGAGAGGAAAATTCAAAATGTCGGCAGTGTGGACGTTTGTTTTTTCGTTGGTGAAAAAGTTGGATTCTGAAGATTTATGGACTACGTTGAGCCTCGCTACATCGTCTCCAGTCAGAGATATTTTTCCGATGTAACGTTACCCGAGTTACAAGTCGTCATTTCCGACGTCACTGAGAAGCTAATAGTCGATAGCACGACTTGTTCAGTGAGTTTTACCACAGACATTTGGACATAAAGTGTTAGCCCCGTTAGCATGATTAGTCTTACGGTACAATGTATAGACAAAAACTTTGAACTTACAAAGTCTGTCCTTCATGCACAGGAGTGCAGAAGATCCCACACTGCAGCTGGAACCTGGAACAAGCCTCCACAAGTGAGACAGCATCACAGGTGACTAATGCTAATAAATAACATTTAATGTTTTTCATTTGATACAAGTCAAAGTGCTTTGCATATGGCTGTTACTGAATATATGTCACCAGCTCTTACAGCTGTTGCACAATTTTTGTAGCAAATAAGAGGGCTATGTTCTGACAAAGGAACGTATTCAAAATATCGGTATATAGGCATCGGTTATCGGCCAAATACGTTTTAACATATCGGCATGTTGGATATCGGCCAAAAATCCAATTTTGTGCATCCCTAGTGACAGATACTGGCAAGTGGAGGAGGACATTTTATCCGGACCACAACCAGGAGCAATGATCCAGGTGGCTTTGGCCACCATGATCATACTTGGAGGCAATATAAAATGTAGATCATGGTTTACTCACGATACGGTGATCAGTTTACATGTACAGTAGTCCCTACTTGGCAGTTCGACTTTTGTGGACTTACTGTTTCGTGGGTTTTCAATGTTAGCTTGCACACGACACACGATTGGCCAATTGATGGAAGTCGACCAACCAGAGCATTGCGCTCGGTATCCCAGGCGCTGATTGGCCCAGTAGCATCAGTCTGTCTGCTATCTTTCACTGTGCTCTCTAAGGAACAGGCAGCCCAGTCCCTGTCCGGGGACTGTACCTCCAGCTTCCGTATGACCCTCCCCACCCTCCTTCCCTCCCTGTCCGCAAACCTCATGGTGCGCGTCCGTGGGACGCCTTCTCCCGTGGTGCTCACAGGGCTAGGCTGCAGGTGGAGACCTTTCTCCACGCTGCCCATGTCCTTGCGCTTGTCTACCAGGGACCAGTGGAGGAGACCAAATCCAGCGGGAGAAGGAGGGCAGAGGCCACCGTGCAGTCGACACGTTGGCCGTCCAGGCGCACCCCCGCCACCTTGAGCTCTTACCTGGTGCAACGCTTGCTTTATGAAGAAGGACGATATATACGGATATATGTATATAAATACAACGCTCCTACTTTTTAGATTTTCACCTATCGCGGCCCGGGGTGGGGGTGGAGGGGGTCTGGAGACATACATTTTGGGATGGCAACCTAATTTCCTAGTGATCTTTCTTACACCTAGACGCTACACACCAAAATGTAAATCGGTCTCTTACTTATTTTCCAAGTTATCCAGTTTAAAAGATGGACGGACAGCTAGAGTATTTAAGTCCCCCCTTTGTTCCACGATGGGAGAACAAAATAAAAATGTTAGCCTTACAATAACCAGTTATCCATTCTTATGAATAAAAGCAACCAAACATTTAATTTTAATATTGAGAAAGGCTTCAAAAAACAGGTCAATAAAATCATTACTTTGTTCAAAACACGTCACCATCATCTGCAAAGGTCCACAGAGTTTTATAACAAAGAAACATCCCTCTGTGCAATTCAGCAAAGACCACAGTTCTAACAAAACCCTGGACATTGCTCTGATCAAAAAAATAAATAAATAAATAAATAAATAAATAAATAAAAAAGGTTTACCAGTAGACTTGTGACAAAAGGCTCAGATTAATGGCTTTGCATTGTTGTAGCAGTGGTTCTCAAACTGGGGTCACTGGATCCCCGCGAGCCAGTGCTTGGGGTTTGCAATTTTTATTTTTTTATTTTTTTAATTTTAAACAAGAACATAGATGTTTGACAACCTGTTCAAATACACCAAACTGTAGGAAATCCCATCTACTTTATGCAAAATTTTCTGGGGAGGTCCCTCAGACTCCCCACACCACCTCGCCTGCTATTTGTGTTCCAGCATCAATGGGTTTACAAATTAAGCCCTACTTGGTATGATTACTGCTGTTATGATTCTGTTCAGTTTTATGAAATAATTTGAAGAAGTGGCAATACTTGTGTTGATTATGTGAATAAAGTTTTAAAGTGGTTTTTGATGCAGTTAATTTTCTCAAATCTATAATTTTTGGAAGTTAAAATTAAAAATGTTGTTAATTGTCATGAATGTAAAATACCTCATGTTTAAAAGTAAAAAAATTGTAACACTATTAAAGAACAGGTCTTTAGTATTTATGTTACACAAATATTTCCAATTGCATTAAAGAGACAAATTGAAGAAAATTATTTAACAAACATGAGAGTTAAGATGGGGTCCCTGAAACAAACCCATGTTGTAAAGATTGGCAGTTGTTTTAACCCAGTTTTCAGTTAACAGACATGTTCAATAAAAAAAAAAAATTCAAAACTGACATATCTGAAGAACAACAACATGATTAGCAAGTTTCCCTAAAGGAAGATACAAATCACAAAATGCAGTGAGGTTAGAAAAGTAGTTTGTTTACTTTCTGTCCACATGAGTCAAGAACCAGGAGCCTGAAAACCATGAAAGGCTTTAGGTCTTAAAGTTAAATAAAAGTTAGCATATGACCAGGGAATGGTCGCTTCTATTGAAACAAAAAAGGAATCAAAGTAAATATATCTTTGGAGTATTTCAAGAATCCTCAAAATGTCTCGTCAGGTGACCCAGAATTCAGCTGTAATGTTTCGTGCAGCACTCGTTTGGGCCTCAGGTGAGAACCTGAAGTGTCGTAGTAAAGTCTGAACAGGTGTACAGTCAACAGGGGTGTGGGTCAGTTGCTACGCCGACTAAGATAAAACCACACATGTCGCCTTGTTTCTAAGTGAAAATAAAAAGTGACGCACTAGCTTTAAAAATAGCCCTACCTGTTTAACTGCATGGAAACAAAAATGTTAGGCTCGCAAAACAAAGCGTCCCACATGCAAACCAGCCAGCGTGTCACTACGGTTTACTGCAGCGAAGCTTTGCATATTCAAATGAATACAAACCGGATTCCAAAAAAGTTGGGACACTAAACAATTTGTGAATAAAAACTGAATGCAATGATGTGGAGGTGCCAACATCTAA
>JARVGS010000548.1:5295666-5312114 GCA_031762315.1 Hypsolebias antenori | reverse complement strand
AAGAAGGGGCAGAAATGATAAGATTTATTCTTCTTCTGCTGCCTTTCATTTTATAGGCATTTTATGTTTATGTTTTTCCTTTGAAATTGTATTGTTCTTTTAACTGAAATGAAATGAATAAAATAAACAAACAAACAAACAAATATTAATAACTAAAGACAAGCCTCTACTTCTTATCAGCCCTTTAAGGACCGTGGGGTTTCTACAAACTTATAGAAGATGGATTTCATGAACACCAGCACACACATATAAATATTTAAATAAGTATATTTAGTGAGTCATTTTGAGAAGACTCAATGAGACTACCTGTATACATAAAGGTTAATAAAATAAAATACAGTCAAATCCACCCAATGTCTCCATGTAATTCATATGATCTGAGTAAATTAGACAGCATATAATTCCCAGATTATTGTTCTACTTTTCATAATTCGCAGGCTCTTTTCTCCTCCCCTGCAGTATCTGTTCCCTCTGTCTCAATCTAGACTTTGGCCCCTCTCAGGTCATTTGCAGCTCAGGAAACGGATCAATAAGGAGTTCAGATTTACTGGCTAAGTGCTCACCTTGGATACTCGGTGCCATTCAATCCAGCCAGGGATTCATCTGGCTGCAGCAGAGTCAAGTTTCACATGGGGGCTTCTGAGAGACACAGCCAGGAGGAAAATATATTAAAAAAAAAAAATCATTTTAAAATGTAAAAATGACTCCACAACATAAAGACTCAAAACGTAAAAGGGATATACGTTTCTATTTAATCTGTGAAAAAGCCATGTGGCAGAATAAAAAGCCCTAAACTGGAGTTGTCACAGATTGGATTTAAATGAGCTAATTAGCTAATATGCTAATAACTTTAGCTTGTGAAAACTGACTTGTAAAACTAGCCAAACTTGTAAAGCAGGTATGATGAAAACAGGCTCAATAACGATGAATTCTGTTCAAAACAAATCATTTACTTTAAACCAAAATGTACAGAAACACCGATATGGACGACTAAAGTACAAAACGAGTTGTTTCGAACTAAATCAAATGGTTTAAAGTCCTCTCCGGACCGATGACATCCCGTTTTAAACAGCGACACGTCAGTAACGTCTTACCGGGAATAGGAGGCGTCATTTTGGTCCGAATCCACCGCGGAAAACGAGCCCAAAGAGTTAAATGTAACACGTCCAGTAACGTTTATCAGTTCCACGTTCCGATTTGACTCAGCGCCTCGTTAAGACTGTTGATAACCGTCTGGAGCCAGTTCCTTAAAAGAGGGAAAAAAATAAAAAATAAAAAAAAAAAAGCGCTGGAGTTTTGTAAGGCCAGAGCAATCGAACATAGCTTCCGGGTAAGTGAAAGTCTAAATAGGATTGGTCAAACGATCTATTTTTCCACTCTTCGGTTTTTCAGGCCTGGAGCAGATGAGGCTGATGTGAGGTTGTCAGCGCTGTAAAAAGTAAAAAAAAGGTTATGTGGTTTAACATTGTTTTCAATGCTTTTAATACTTGATTTTATTAAATTTAAAAGTTTATATGACTTTGCAGCTATAGTAATGCCTGTTTAATTACATTTTAAAATTAAAATCTTATTAGGTATGCACAAAGCTAAAAAAAAAAAAAGTTTTGACAAAGATTTACACAAGCATTTAAGATCCAGCAATGTAGATTATAAATAAAAGAAAAGGTTTAAAGTTTTTCTTTGTGCATACTACGTTAAAGCAGATGTTTATCTCAGTGCATATTCAGTTCATAGAATAACAACATAAAAACATTTTAATACTGAGACATGAACTCATGGAATATTGATTTTTAGGATATTTGATATTGTTTGGAGTTGATTTTGCTTTGGGGTTTCATTTGGAGTTAAATATTCGTATAAAAATGACTATAATTTGTTAATGTGGGAGCCTATGTAAGATTTTTCTTCTCTGCTTTCTTTTCGCTCACTGTTATTTTGTTAAGCTTTGTTGGACTGTATAATGTGGGTCAATAATCATGTGTAAAATTAAATGAAGGAGATTAATAAATGAGGTGAAAAATAAAATTTTCCTGAAAAAAAAAAAAAAAGAAAAACTAAAATATTCCATTGCGTAGCCTGGAACAGTAGCTCTCAAACAACTCTGGATCCACTTAATAAAGTACAGAAACTTTGCTAACAAAGCCATTTAACCAAGACATGATGTCCACACACACTGTCTCAAAAACTTGCATGCTGTTTATAATTCCACTTTTGATCAGTTGTTGTCTCTTTCAATTATTATTCTTAAAAATGCCAATTTAAATTTAGTTTAATTTCTCAAGATCATCACAAGGTTCCCATAGGAACAACGAAACTAGAGGCTGATCTCTGCGATCTCATGGGCTCTGCCTGCATCAACCACAAACCTCTTGGACAGTTTGTTTGGTTTATTTGAACAGAAATGTTGGTGATAAACTTTTTATAATGTGGAAAACATTCATCATATTCAACATTTGAAATTCAACATGTTTTGTTTGTACCCTTTTGGTAAACAAAAATCACAACGGGCACTGAAAAAGCTTGAAACTGACATAAATATTAAACAGAATTTTTGGTGTCTTGAATCTGTGCAGGGTCCAGTGAAATCTAAAGACTATCAAGGCTTTCTGGAGCAAAATGAGCTGCTCAGTGTCTGAAAGTTTGGGCATGGTTCCGCCAACAGGACAGTGACCCAAAACACAAAATCACCCAAAAATAGCTCAGAAAAATACCTTGGACTCTTGGCCATCTGAGCCCTGATCTAAATCCTGTTGAACATCTGGAAGGATCTGAAACATCTGGAGAAGAACAAACGTTCATGCTCAACAATCCAGGTAAAAATCCAACAATGTTCTGTCTGGTCATCTGGACGGTTTCTTTATTTGTTGTTGTTGAAACGTTTCGTTTTTCATCCATAGGACTTCTTCATTCTGAGGAGCCACCAACAAACTGAGTCCCTGGAGAAAGAACCTTCAAACCTGAGACAGCTGGAGCAGTTTGATTATGAGGAGTGGACCAGAGCACCTGTGGACAGATGGGCCAGAACACTTGTGGACAGATGGACCTGAACAATTGTGGACAGTAGGACTTGAACACCTGTGGACAGGTGGACCAGAACACTTGTGGACAGGTGGACCTGAACACCTGTGGAGAGATGGACCAGAACACCTGTGGACAGGTGGACCAGAACACCTGTGGACAGGTGCAGAAGTATCGGAGAAACTTACTAAAAATCTGGATTTCAGTGATCTCCTCAAAAAGTTGTGCAACAAAATGTTCAAGTTACGGTTTTAGCAAATTTTCACGTTTTTTTTAATGATTAATTCAAACCAAAGTTCAGAAGCAATGAAGGTTTTAACTATTTCATCTTTTTATTACTTTTGACAGTTTTAAATTGTTTTAGCTACTTTTGTGGGTTGTTCTTTACTGAAGCACACAAATAAACAACGTGTCCTTCAGAATGGGTGTTTGAACCGATGCTGATGGCTGCTGCCACCTGGTGGTGGCAATGTGAAACTACACTTTAGTAATTGAATGTGTGTGATATGAAAAGCAAAATTCTGATATTTCAATTATAACAAAACGCAAATTTTATTTTTATCAATAATCTTGAGATGTCTCATTTCTTTTTAGGGTTTAAAATACATTCATAGTTTGTAGCTGACGCAATCATCAGAACAACGATCAGCTTCCATCTGAGCAACGTTTACAGGATGTACAGTAGGAGTGCCACGCGGAGACAGTGTCTCATATTTGTTTCAGAGCAGTAAAACCTTTTACAGCACTTACTGGGATAGTTACTTCACTGGTCTAGTTTGACATTACAACAACAGTAAAGTACTTTTCTTCCAAGTTTTTCCACAGAATACATCTCACATGTGACTCCTGTCACACAGCAGTTTGATGGAGAAGGCCAGGTCCACCGTGTACGCCAGCAGCGTAATACTGGAAACCACAGTTTCCATGATCACCAGCTCTGTGTGAATTTTGATGGTTTCATGGCCGCTCAGCTGCAGAATCTTCGTTAAACAAATCACTGTAGCGGTCATGTACAGCAGCACCCCGATGACGCTGAAGCCTGCCAGAAATCTGTCGAAAGGCAGGAGGCATCGCCCCGCAAAGTCACCTAGTATCACCACCAGCGTGACGAGAGACATCAGGACACAAACGCCGTATGAGGTGCACGACACCAGTAGCTGCCATTGTTGTAATCCGCTGCTCAGCTGGAGGACAAACACCACCAGAGGGATGATCTGAACACCCCCCCAGAGCTGAACGATCTTGAGCAGGCCGGGCGTGCTGCCCATGTAGCCTTTCTGTTCGTCAGCTTGGCCTCGGAGCACGAAAAACTCTGAGGCGTAGGCCAGGGCGGTGAGGCCCGAGATCACTGCTGCCGCCACGGGACGGGCTGACACTTCACGATGATCCATGACCAACCAAGGGAAAAACACGAAGGAGCTGAAGCTCATCAGCGCTCCCAGCACCGCCACCGTCACCGTCAGGTTCTTCCAGGATACTCGGATGAGGCTGTGGAACTGAATGGTGTTGAGAAGGTGTATAAGGAGGGTGACCACAAAGAAGAAGCACCAGGTGAACAGGCAGAAGATCCTGAATGAGCTGAAGCTGGAGGCGTTCAGGTCTTTAGGCTCCAGTGAGGCCACAAGGCTGAAGACGGTGCAGCTGGACAGAACTTCCAGTGTTCGCACTATGAACAGCGGACTGGTGAAGTCCCGGGTCTCCAGAACGATCACAGGCATTGTCCCGGTTTTAAACCAGAGGCGTCCAGAATTATTTTGCGGTGTTTTAAGAAGGTGGTTCCAAGGACCAGTTTTCAGCAGTCAAGTTGAAAAAGTTGTTCTGTGGAGTCCATGAAAGCGAACAACGCGAAGCATCAAATCCGTTTTCTGGGTTCTTCATCATCTCACGGGCACACCTCAACAATAACTCCTGGATTTGAGTTCTGAAGCAACGCTGCAGAGGCGAAACTTCTCCTCCTCGCCTACTTCCGTTCGGAGGTTGCAGCAGCACACTTTCAGTCTCACTATACAGATAGGTGCACATGCCCACGATAAAAAAAACCAAACACAAACAGGCTCCCAGTCTCATAGGTTCTCATGAAATGCAGCTCCTCGGCTCTCGTGCACAAGCTGCACATTTAAGGCCCGTCTGCGTTGTGAGCTCTTATTTGAAACTGCACGTGGCATGTTTGCCTTAGGATAAGATTTGTTGAGGGCCGTAGATCATCCGAGCCGTGCTTTGTTGGTTCAGTTTGAGGGCGTGTGCCTGTTCAAAACCCCCCAGAGAGACGAAACGGATTTTATGAACAGCATCTGGCTTCCCTTTGCAAATTCACACGTGGGAAAAAAAAAAAAAAAAGTTTTAGTTGTGTGACATGAATAACAGGTCGTAAATCTCTGATTGCATGCCTGTTTGGGGATGCCTTTGTTTGGAGAGATGACAGGAACAAAAGTAACTGTGACTGGTTTATTTTAGGTGTAAATTTACAGGTTATGTTCACAAACATAAAGGAGCTCGATGGACTCCTCTGACTCTGCATCACACCTGGTCCTTTCACCTGAACTTTGTGTTGTGGCCAAACCCGCATCATTTCACTGCTTGAGGTTTTCATCAAAACGAAGCAGTATCTGAGTTATAAACATACGGCCATGGGTGAAAGAAAATCTATTTACTTGCAGTGCAACTGTAGAGTTTTACGATGGTCTTCAGCAGGTTCTAAAATTATCCAAATGTAGTCAGTTGTACAAAAACACACAACACATTTCACCAGGTCATCATTTATTTAAAAATACAAAAAGGAAAACCGAGCAATAAGTGGTTCCACACTTTCTACTTCTTCTGGATTCAGAGGTTCAGTATCAGCCGGAAGCTGCTGATCAAATGTACCATACTTTTCGACGTATAAGTCGCATCAGTCGAAATACGTCTAATAAAGTGGGAAAAAACATAAATACGTTGTTTTGCTGTATAAGTCGCATCGATTATGCATCACCGCTGACCACCCAGTAACATGGGCCAGTGCTGTGCCAAAAATTAGTTGGCTGCCAAAATGGCGGCTGCGGGAGCGTGCACGGGAGGACTTGAACAAGAATTTAACAAGGCTAACATTTAAAAATAATTATTTGTTTGATCAAAATTATAGCAAAGGTGTGTCTCAGTTGAATTTTTCCTTAATAAATGCACTTTGATGGTCAAATCAGCTGCATTTCGTCTGGGCGTCGTGGCGAAATGCAGCTGATTTGACGTTTAATCCAGGAGTTCTGGAACGAGGCGAAGGCGGCTCTGTATGGCAAGCCAAGTGTCTCATTAATAGCCGCGTTTACTTATTAATGAAACACTTGGCTTGCCATATTAGTCAAGGGCCCTCTAGTGGCTGAAAATGTTAGTGTTCAATACAGTATTTTCCATGTCAGAATGAATGAAATCATCAGATCTCAGTCAAACATTGGTTCATAAATATGGGAAAATGTAAATTATTTTGGTGTATAAGTCGCAGGACTTGCAAATTTATGCAAAAAAGGTGTGACTTATACGACAAAAGATATGGTACTGGTTAACTGGTTAACATCAGTGATCATCATCACCTCTAAAAAAAAGTGTTTTTCAGTGCTCTGAAGCCTACAGGTGTGTTAATAAAACGCCAAGGCAGAAAGACATCAGCAATGACATTAGAGAAACAACTGCAAATCAATCAGGGAAGGGTCAAAGGTCATTTCCAAACTCTCTAGAGACCACCACTCCACAGAGAGAAAGATTATTCCCAAACTGAAAACATTTAGGGCAGCTGCCAGTCTTCCCTGGAGTGGATTTCTTAGCAAATTCCTCCTGAAGGTCAGACTGCGCAATGCTCAGAGAAATGAGCTCCATGTCAAACTCTGCAGGTGGTGGTTAGCAGATTAAAGGTCAAAGGTCATCACAGGGCAAGTGAAAAAAAAATGCTGAACATGTGTGGCTTGTGAACAGGCTACAGGAAAAAGTCACTTCTTTCTAAAACAAACCAACGTTGAGGTTTTACCCATAATGCCCAGGGCTGAGACAAAACCAAACACAGGCTCCCAGCAGCGTTACCTCATGCAAACTGTCAGCATGATGGTGGAACTGGTGGTGTGAGTTTGTTTTGCAGCCACAAGGCCGTAGACCAAACTGGGTCATGAGCGACAGAACAATGATGCCAAGCACAGCAGCTAATCTGCAACATAATGGGTCAAAAAGAAAAGAGGTGCTGCAGAAGCTCAAGGTGACAGAACTGTTGTGGTGGGACCTTCAGAGAGCTGAGCAGAAACCTCAGTGGACTGAAGACATGGGACATGAAAAGACACAAAATATTTCAAGCTTTTATTTTGTTGTCATTTTGATGATTATGGTTCACAAATACTGAAAAACCAAAAGTAGAAATTCCACAGCCAGCTTCTGGTACCTTCATCAGAGTGGGACGGTCCTGCTGGGAAATGAAACCAGCATCTCCATAAAGTTCAGAAAGAAGCATGAAGAGCTCTAAAATGTCCTGCTAGATGCTGCATGGACTGTGGACTTCAGAAAACCCAGTGGACCAGCACCAGCAGAGGACATGGCCCCAAACCATCACTGACTGGGAACTTCACTCTGGACTTCAAGCATCATGGCTTCTGGACCTCTCCACTCGTCCTCCACACTCTGGGACCTTGATTTACAAATTAAATGTGAAATGTATTTTCATGTGAAAAGAGGACGTTGCACCACGGTGCAATAGTCCAGTTCTTTGTCTCCTCAGCAGGTAAGACGCTTCTGATGCCTCTGGTTCAGGAGCGGCTGGACTTGAGGCATGAGACATTTGTAGCTCATGTCCAGGAGTTCATCAGCTGATCAGGGTGAGGCATCAGGAGTTTCTAATACTGAACCTCTTCATAATATTCTAATTATCTGAGACACTGAGTTTTGTTGTTTTCATTAATTGTTAATAAAATTACAAGAACTAAAGCCTTGAAATATTTCACTTTATGTGATGAACTTCTATAATATATGAGTTTCAGTTTCTGAAAAGATTGACAAAAGATTATTGAACTTAGTTAAGATGTTCTATTGTTTTTAGATGCACGTATATAAAATGTCTGAGGAAAATGTATTTTTTTCATCATTATAACATTTTATTGACATTATTATTATTATTATTAAGAAAAAGTCTTAAATAAATCCACTTTATTTAAATGTGTTGGGCAGCTTTCAGAACATGTTTTCTGAACGTGGACTTGAGCAGCTGCCTTTGTGGTTTTAGTTCACCGGAGCGTTGAACAGAAGCGTCACGGGATGTTTACCAGCTGTTTAGCTGCCAACACGGTGACTGTTTGACTCGAAAACAACAACCTTCAAAACACTGTGAGAGAAAGCACCAACTGCTGTTTACGGCCCATTTAATCTCATTTATTGTACATGGATAGTGCTGCTGTTCGAAGTAATGTTTTTATGCTGTTAGTGCTTAGTGCATTATTTAGTTGATGTTTTTCTTAATTTAAGATGCTGCAATTTTTGTTTTAGCCATTGTAAAAATAAAAGATAATCATTTTGCATTTTATTGAACATCACTCACAGAAACATCTGTGTGTCATACAATTCAATTCAGTTCAGTTTATGTAAATAGCACCAAGTCACAACAGAAGTTGTTTCAGGGCACTGCACAGAAACTTTCATGAATATAAAAGTTAAGTTAATAACATTATTTATCTGAGGAGCAGACTGCTTTGAGTTTAACTCCATCACAGACTCTCATCTTGAGCAAACATGAAGGCGACAGTGGAAAGGAAAAAAACCCTCACGAGGAGGAACCCTTTAGCAGAACCAGGCTCAGAACAAGCTGCCATCTGCTTTGAGCAGCATGAAAGTTAGTTATGGAGTTCCTCAGGGTTCACTGCTTGGACCATTACTCTTTACCTTGTATATGCTTCCATTAAAGTTATTAAACAGCATGGGATAAATTTTCATTATTATGCTGATGATACACAATTATATTTTTCCATGAAACCCAATTAATCCAATCATCTACTTAAATGACAAGCATGTCTTAAAGACATAAAAATCTGAATAACTCTTAATTTTCTGCTTTTGGATACAGACAAGACTGAGGTTCTGGTTTTTGGACCTGAGCATCTTAGGAATAAAATTTTTCAGTCTTTCGCCCTCCTTGGATGGCATTAATCTGGCCTAATGTTAAAAACCTTGATGTTATTTTTGATCGGACTATAAGGCGCACTTAAAATCCTTTAATTTTCTCAAAAGTCGACAGTGAGCCTTATAATCCGGTGCGTCTTATGCATTAATTCTGGTTGTGCTTACTGATCTCAAACCCATTTTAAGTGGTACCGTACAAATGAACAATGTTGAGAGTTACTGTGAACAAGTTGAATAAAGTTTAACTTATCTGACTGTTTTGTTTTGCTTAATGAGTTTTATAATCCAATGCGCCTTATAGTCCGAAAAATACGGTACAAAAAAAGGCTGATTTGGAGCACGAGATTCAAGACTGGCCCTCTATATGCAAATGTATTTGTCATTTAAATGATGGAGACGCTGTTTTCAGTAAATTCAAACAATAATGTTTGACCATAGGGGACAAACCGAGACATCTGGACGCCCAATAATCAAACGTGTCATCCTGTGGTATGGATACTTTACCACCATTTTTGAGAAACACTGCTAGTGTAAGTTTGTTCAGTGTAAATCAAACCTAGAGAATTTTGTCAGACACTCAGCAGAAAAGATTTTTGAGGAGCGTCTTGTACGGTTTCAGCAGGATGCATCTGCATCCTTGCAGCGGTGTCAGAAAGCAATGTCTTTTCGTGCAACACAGGAAGTTTTACAGCTCTTGAGCTGACTCTTGCTGCCATCTGAGATGTTTTTAGATCCTATTTTGCTCAAGTAGTTCCTGCAGTATCTTCTGACAGTACCAAACGTAACCTTTAGTCATATAGTACAAATCTGAACTCTCTGATCAACAGAAAAGATGAGAATGTGCCAAGGGGTTTATAACACCCCTCATAAACGTGTGTTCATGTTTTTGCATGAAATGTGAATTTCGTTGCTCAAACTTGATTCAGTAATTGTCAAAACAAGCAAAACCGGCTTTATAAATTTGAGATGAATTGCCATAAAATAAGGGAAACAAATCTGATTTAAAAATGAAAATGTATGTTTTAATCATTTGTTCACAAATGTACAGAATGAGATGAAAGTGGTGTGTAGTGTGAACAAGGTCCAGAAAAAAATGTTTGAACTTTATGAAACATCTTTGCTAAGACTGACCAAGAATTTTGGAAAATAAAAAGATAAAAAGCCATTTTTATATCGGTCTCCATTTGTTTACAAGATTATTTGTTTAAGTTCTTTTGTTAATTTGTTTCAACTTGTTTTGTTTGACAGCACTGAGGAGCAGGTTAAGATGTTTGTTTTTCATGTGTTTTAGGTGGCACTATTGTAAACTTGAAGTATGGGCCAGAGGTATGGCAACACAATATGTTATTTATTTTAAGATCATAGGACACTGCATTTTCTTCTTCATGACTATTTTAATGGTAAATTCTTTAAAAACTGTAGAGAAAGGTTTAATCTTTTCTAAAATCCTTTGAGTTAAAAAAATCATTGAAAATAACATTTTCCTCTTGGATGGACAGGCAGATGGATGATGGATGGATGAATGGATGGACAGATGGATGGATGGATGGATCGAGAATGGATGGATGGAGGATGGATGGATGGATGGATGGATTGAAGATAGATGATGGAGAATTAATAGAGGATGAACGGATGGAGGATGGATTGAGGATGGATGGATGGAGGACAGATCGAGGATTGATGGATAAAGGATAGCTCAAGGATGGATGATGGATGGATGGAGGATTGATCGAGGATAGATGGAGGGAGGATGGATTGAGGATGGATGGATGAAGGATGGATCAAGGATGGGTGGATGAAGGATAGATTGAGGATGATGGATAGATGAATGATAGATTGAGGATGGATAGATGGATAAAGGGTAGCTTGAGGATGGATGGATGAAGGATAGATTGAGGATGGATGGATGGTAGATCCACGATGGATGGATGGATAGATAGATGATCGATGGATAGATGGGTGATGGATGATGAATGGATGATACATTTGTAGATATATGGATGGATTGGTGGATGAATGGATGATGGATGAATGATGGATGGAAGATGGGTGGATGGATGGATGATGGATGGAGGATGGGTGGATGATGGATGGATGATGGCTGGATGGACATATGGATGATGGATGGGTTGGTAGATGAATGGATACATAGATACATAGACGGATGAGAGAGGAGAATGGGTGGATGATGGATGGATTGATGGATGAATGGATAGATAGATACATAGATGGATGATGGATGGATGGATGGATGATGGTGGGGGGTGGTGGAGAAAAGGCGTCCTCCTCTGCTCTCACTAAAGAACGTTCAGTTTGTGAGTTTTCGTTCTTCAAAGCTGTTGTTGACTGATCTTCCCTAAGAGGTGATGATGCTGCTCCTACAGTCGTCCATTCTCCAGACTCCACTCTCACAAGATCAGACGTCCTATAGCTGTACGGTGGTGTGGTGGTTTGTTGCGCCTTTACTTGCACAGTTTATTTTCCATACGCATGTATGGGTTCTTTCATAACATACTTGGACAAACTCCCACAGGTTAAAAACATGCATGTCAAGTTTATTCTTTCATAACATACTTGGACAAACTCCCACAGGTTAAAAACATGCATGTCAAGTTTACTGGTGATTTTAAACTGATCTCAGGAGTTAGTTTATGGGTCAGTGTTTGTTGTGGTTGCCTCAGCTTGGTCCTCTTATGAAATATTCAAAGTGTACTTCAGCTGTTCCCCCCAGCAGGTGACACCACAGACCCCACACTCCCCACAAAGCGTGGACATTTGCATCTGTCAATGGTATCATGTGCCGATGACGTTTCTATCAGTTGTAGGTGGAGCAGAAGTCTGACAAGAGGAAGTCTGGTATATTGGGTCAGGTTGTCTGGTGGGACCAAAGCTCGATAAGACAAAACAGTTCCTTAAAAGCTTGTTTTGCTGGTCCCTGGCGTAATGATAAGGTGGTCATGAACCAGTGTTCATTTGTTTCTGTTCTGACCTCTCTACTTTACATTATAAAACAATCTTCTCGCTGTTGTGCTTTAATACTTGCACCAATTATTTAATTCATCAAGTTTCTGTGTAGCTGAGTAGACGGAAGCTGATGTTTGGGAAGAACAGGACTAACGTTGAGTTCTCACACAGCTATAAACGGATAAACCTTTACATGATATACCAAATACATCTTGCTAAATTCGAGATTAGATTAAAAAGCACATTATAAGACAGTGTAGTAAAACGAATCACGTCATGTTTTCATGGTTTGGAAAACCACCATTAGACATTGAGACTTTTGGAAAGGCTTCATCTCTGTGATCTTATCACCACAGTATTTTAGGAGTAAAACCCTTCATTTGTACAAATGTTGCTTCAGGTTATTTAGGCTATTGAGCATGTTTTCAATACACAAAGCTCACACCATATTCAGTCACATCATTTAGTTGAAACGAGGTCTGAACTATGAGGCAGTGCAAGACTTTCTTTCATTGACGGACATGATGAATCATTACCAAGCCTTGGTTTACGCAGAGATGGACTCACATTTGACTTTGGAATCTAGTCTACAGAGGAGTCCATTGCCGGCTCAATGACTGAAAGGGGTCCAGGTTCAGTGATTGCTAAACAAGCCCGCATCATCAGCCCTCCACCACCGTGCTGACAATGTGAAGTGTTTGTACCAGTAACCTGAACTTGAATTTCTCCAAACGTGCTCCTGTGCACCGTGGTCAAGCATCTCTACTTTGGTCTTATCTGTCTAAATGTCAGTGATTGTCAGTTGAAGCTTTGCAAGCAGTGCTAGCATTAATGCCGTGTACAAACACTGTCAGGAAAAGAAAAAGAACTTAACCTCCAGTCAGAGTTTCAGTTCTGAGTTCAGTGAGCGATTCACAGAAGCTATTGGTGGGGATGAACACCATGTTCTGTTCTTTCAAGATGGTTCAAACACTGATGTCCAAAAGAACGGGCTAAATCATAGACTAAGTTGATTGGCATGCTGGTCCCAAGGTTCAACTTATTGTCTGGTCTTTTAAATGCTTTAATTACTGTAAGTCTTTGAGCACATCTGGAAGAAATTTGTTGACTATCTTTGCTCTTTCCAAAGAGCAGTCCACATTATGGGTTTGTGAGCGTTTGTCCTTAAAACAACAAATTATTAGGGACCACCTCAGGAGGTGCAAACTCTAAATTTTGCAGCAGTCATCAATTTCTCCAGACCTAACCATCGATGAACATCTCTGTAGACCTTAGAGGAGCCAATGAGACAAGTGTCCCAAAGAACTACAGGGCATTTGCATGAAAAGAAAGAGAATGAACACTCAACAGACAGTCAGATAGCTACCAAGAGGGTGGATGTATGCCTTGACTAGATGTTCATGTCAGCTGCAAACAGCGTATGGGGAGTCTAAAGAAAGAGGAAGTCTATAAAAATGTGTACTATAGGGTTTGACCACAGATTGAAATAAAGAAGTAGTTCCTTTGAAACTTGTTTTGAGCCGATTCCAAGTTGCAAAGAGGTGCCAAAGTGTTGACCACAGAGCAATTACAGTAAAGGGTTTGAACGTTTCCATTTAGGACCATTCCAACACTTTGACACTGCTGCTGCTAAACCATCCGTTGTTTTACGTTTAAATAACCAAGAGAGTTTGCTCATATGAAATTTAATTTGTAGAAACATATATCAACTCTATCTTTATGAGTACTCCTAAATCTTCTGATTTACATTGTCCTGGCTTGAGACGCTGAGGCTGAGGAGGAACCCACATGGTGCACATAGCACTTTATGTCCTTCCATATTTTAAGTTGTTCTATGTATTTGTCATTATGGCTGTCAATAACTTGTTTTATCACTCTTTGACCTCAGGATTAAATTCTTGGCCTGTCTGTTCTTAACAAAATTTTTTTTTAATGTCACCTGCTTCCCCGTGGATCTTAAGGAGCCCAAGTACCTGGACACCTAAAGACACTGTTTACCACCTAAATAAATTCAAATTCCATTGCATCAGTTATTAAACCATTTGTCTAATAGATGAAGCCTAGCCAAAACTGGATTCACATGTTGTGATCTGCAAACAGAAGACAGGAATAACCCAAGATCTTGCAACAGTCAAACACTACAGTATAGCTACACCTAACAAAAACCTGTTTATGGAATTATAAGGATCTGGGTTTAGTTGTTTTTGATTATACCTTGTGTTTTTCATGATTAGGTGTTCCTCTTGTGCTTAGTATTATTACTTGTGTTTGCCTTTGTATTCATTATTGTCCTGTCTATGTTCTTCTTCTTCTTCTTGTTTTGTTTTATGGTGGTTGACAGACCAGCGTAAGGTGCATTACCGCCACCTACTGAGCTGGAGTGTGGACAGGAGATAAAAAAGAAAAAAAAAACAACTAAGTCTTTTTAAGGAGATTAAGAATGCAACTAAATTTTCTCCATTAGGTTTGTATTTTTCAAGAAAATAATAATTTGGTCATTAACTTTACTGATACCACTACTTAAAGTAATTTCTGTTTGGAGAAGCTTTCTTTCTTTCTGTTTCTGTTCCAGGACATTCCATAAAGACATGGTGAACTGGTCCTGTCTATGTTTTATTCTGCTCCAAACTTATCCACACTCACCTGTTCCCACTTGTCTTCTTGTCAGGTGTTTGTGATCATCTTCATTAGTGGGCAGCACGACGGCTTAGTGGTTAGCACTGTTGCTTTGGGTTCAAGCCCCAGTTTGGATCTGGTGCCATTCAGTGTGGAGTTTGCATATTCTGCTTGTGTGTCTTCTCCGGGTACTCCGCTTTAGTCCCGCAGTCCAAAAACATGAATGTTTAGACTGTCTTCAGGCCCAGGCCTCTCTTGCAAGAGAGCTGTTTGATCTCAGTGGGATTTGCCTGGTTAAGGTTCGTCGTTTGCTTTGCTCACAGGAGGGATGCTTTGGTCGCATGCATGAAGATGTGAACTGGAGGGAAACTGACTGTTATCAGATTTAATGCTGCACTGAAAGTTTTAGAACTGAAACTGAGATTTCCTCTTTCAAAGTATTTTTTTTTCTTGTTTGTTTCTGTCTTCTCTGTCCAAAATATGAACATTTCGGTCCTTTTGAGATGTCCTGAAGAGCTCGTTCTCCTGTTGTCCTAAATATCTTCGTCAACAGAAGAGAAGTCCAGTGTCCCTTCATTTGCGTTGCCATGTCCTGAAGTACTGAAAATCCACATCAGCTCATTGCGTATTCATAAAAACCTGTTTTTATTTAACTTTGTGTGCTTAAAACGGTCTGCTTGTTCCTTGTAAATCGCACATAGACAACATTCAGTCTGATAATCAGACGTAGCTCTTGCTCCATCTTTATGTCTCAGTTTTGTGCTTGTACGGGTTTATGCCCACATGCATGCTTCAGCTATTATAAGTGTCAGTCTGCAGTTCGCTTCAGCTCTCAGGACACGTTGCTGCTTCGGCCTCCTTCACACAGGAAGATGACTGCGCTTCGCTCTGCACAACTTGTTAGGACGTGGCCAGATCACAGCAAATATGGAAAACCTCCATTAGTCAGTCAAAAGTCAAATTTATTTATAAAGCACATTAAAAAAACAATTACCAAAGTGATTAACAATAAAAATCAATGGCAGTAATTTAAAGGAAAATAACTGAAAGCATCAAAAAATTAACATAAAACACAAAACAATAAAATATTAAATCAAATCACACGGTTACAGTAAAAATCAGAGAAAACAGATGTGTTCTAAAAAGAGATTTAAAAACAGGAAGTGACGTGGCGTGTCTAATGTTGAGAGGCAGAGTATTTCAAAGTTTAGGGCCCACGGCTGAAAAAGCCCCATCTCCTCTGAGCTTCAACCAAAAGCAGCTCAGATGAGCTCAGCACCCGAGAAGTGACGCAGCTCAGAGAGATAAGAGGGTGCAAGGCCATTTAGGCACTTGCATGTCAACAGGAGAATTTTAAAATCTATTCGGAAATGTACAGGGAGCCAGTGACGGGAGGACAAAACTGGTGAAATATGATCGAACCTAAGAGTTCCTGTTAAGAGCCGTGCAGCATCTTGGACGCACTGGAGACATGAAATGGAGACCTAACTGATCCCAACATAAAGTGCGTTACAGTGGTGTGAAGCTCATCCTGGCACCCAATCACAACCTCCCTGTTGAGGTCTAAAACCTACTACAGTATACTCATGTGTAACAGGAAGCCTGCTGCAATCATACTACCGTATTTTCTGGCATATAAGTCGCATCTTTTTTCCTAATTTGCATGCCCTGCAACTTATAGAGAGAAGCAACATATTTATGGATTTTTCCCCCATATTTTTAGAACCATT
>JARVGS010000548.1:4976572-4988140 GCA_031762315.1 Hypsolebias antenori | reverse complement strand
GAACATAGTTGAATGATACAAGATATATATGTTGTGCCATTTTATGCAAAGTTCAAACATGTCACACACACTTTAAGCTCTATTAATTTAAACTGAGGTCATTTAAAGAGCTATCTGTAACATGTAAGATACTCATCGTTCATAATATTTCTACAGACTTGCACTTAAAAAGATCTTATCAGTCCCTTTAAGAATAACATCTGCTGCAGGTTTACAGTATGTACGGTTCCTAACTTAAAACAAAAGTCTATTGAATGAGGCACAGGTCAGACAAACTGCATAGATAAAGACCACCAGAGGTGCTGAGTACTTTTGTCATCAGTTAATGACAAAATGTGGATGTATTTATGTATAAAGTCAATCTAACAAACATTATTACTGAGTAATGAGGCTAATACAGAGATATTATGTCTCCTCCAAAAAATCCTCAGCTGAGTTGATGTAGAGTGGCTGACTAGTTTTTTTTAACCAAAGTTTTTTATTAGTTATTGACAATCCTTGCAAAATCAAGAAGTGCAAACTGTAACATAAAAATTAAAAAAAACCTCTGCCAGCTAAAGAACATTTATGAACACGTTACATATGCATTTACAAATGAGGCTGTCCATGAAGCACTAACAGATAGTCCATTGTCCTGATAAGATGATGGTCAGCCGGTACAGTTCTAATAAGACTCCACAGAAGGTGGGGAGGAAGGGGGGTTGCGATAGACACATCTTTTTCTTTAGTTTACACATTTCCCAGGAGAAATTGATGTTGGCCTGTTCTGAGGCCAGCTGGGGAGAGATTCAGATAATCACCATTGTTGATTTATTCAGGCAAGACTATTTTCCATCAGCCTTGAGTCCGTACTAATACTTCCAAGGTCCAAAATGGCCAGATTAGGGTGCGTTTCACTGGTCCATGCTTACGAGCGTCTTCATGATGGTTTTTCATGCTGAGGAGTCCCAAAGCCGCAGGTGGCCTTCCATTAAAATCACTTCCAACTTACAGTTTCACTTGTAAATCATCTGCTTTTGAGCCCTCCAGCATGAACCAGACCTTCACATAAACAGCATATGTATCCTATCGAGGTCCAAATTAGCTGTATCCGTATTCTTTGTATGTTGATAAGCCAGGATCCAGACTATTCCAAAAACAGGAAACCTGTTATCATAAATCCAATTATCTGCAATTTCAGCATCCTCGGTCGATAGCAGAAGTAGACACATCCACCCCCCCCCCAGGTATATTCAGCTGTATGCATGTCATCCGAGCAGATGAAGGTTCTCCAGGACCCTGTCGCTTTGTTGAAAAGAATTTGTAATATACGTCGAAACAGTAGTTTCCATTTTAGGAGATGTGTAAAAAAATTTTTTTTAAATAGGAGCAGCTCCGATACACAGACCGAGAGCAAAAAGCAGGAGAAGAACAGGGAGCGGGAAGGAATGTGTGGGCCTCAAAAGAACTATGGGCGTAGAGGTTGAACGAGTACATAATTTTTAAACTCGACATTAACATAATAAAACTCAAGTAGAACTTGAGTAGTTGATGACTCATAGGATCTCAAGATGCAAATAAATAAATAAATAAATAAAACTGCCAAAAAAAAAAAAAAAAGTCATTTATTACTTGCAGTGTCCGGGGGTCATCTCACAGAAAATTTTGAAAACAGAGATGCCATTTCCTGCATTTTTGTGTATTTTAACGGGTTGTCAAACATCTACATTTACCTACATTTTTAAACACTTAATAAAATTACTATTTTAGAGAGCAACAGCAGGTTGTGTGTGAATAGAGCAGCTCTGATTCTGTCAGGTATCCAAAACCCACTTCCTCCCTCCCCTCACTTCACGGTTCTGAGCTGTTGCTCCTGCTCCAGTTATTGTGGCACCGTTTGAAGCACCTGAAGGCTTCAATTCTCAGTTGTCGGACAATCCATCCATCCATCCATTTTTTATTCAAGCAAACTGGACTGTCTTTTTGACATTTTGATCGCTGTTGTTATTTTTGACAAATTAGCGCCGTTGTTTTGAAACGTGACATATAATGTGGAAAAACACATCAAACAGTTCTATCTATCGCGTGCTGCTGCTGTAACATCCACTCTACAGACTGGGTCCGCCGGTCTAAGGACAACATCTCCTCTCGTTGTATTTTTTAAATAAAAAATCAAAATAAAAATGTGCAATAACTTTGGACTTTTAGGGGCGGAGTCGCCGGATCCAAGCAAAGAGTTGTCGGAACACAACGGGTCAAAATGAGAGAGTTCCTGGATCTTATTCCGGCAGGATCCGACTCAAATTAGCCACTGGTTGTAGCCACTGATTTAGTTTGGTCTGTTGTTCTGCTGCCACGAACACAACAGGTACCTGAACTAAGCACGGCTCTTCTAGAAAACTTTATGGTTGTTAAATAAATGTAAACAAAACAAAAACAGAGTTTTATCTGCTAAACTGAATGCAAATTACTTTCAAATGAACCGCGATTTGTGCTCCGCTACCATGAGTAGTCAATGATTACTGTTACTTCCTGTCTGTCAGGAAGTTTTACCATAATCATTTATACAGTAGAACCCCCAGGATTAAAATACAAGTTTCACAAAGGTAATGCTGTGTTCAAGGCTTTTAAAAAGCTGGGACATCTGAGCTCTACCAGATTTCCTGAGTTATTGGGAAAAGACAAATTTCAAACTTAAACTTAATATAGAGGTTATGAGTTACTCTGCCAAGTTAGAAATTAGTCTTTTTCCCAATAACTCAGTAAATCTGGTAAAGTTCATGTCCCAGCTTTTTACCAGCCTTGAACGCAGCATTTTCATTGTGAATATGAAATGGTAAGAAAGTCTCAAAAGCCACATTCACAAGCAGCTGCTCTATGTGCTCGTGTTGACTGAGCCATCTGTCGCAAGCGATTTGTGCACAATGTGCAGAATAGACTACTGTATTCCTAATTGTGTGAATGTACTGAAAAAGTCTACGCATTTAAGAGTCTTATAGTATGTATTTTTTAAACTTATGAATCTTATTGTATGCAGACAGATCTTGTAAGTTTGTGTGAAATTTTCACTTTCCGTCTGATTCCACCCAGTGATGCAGTAAAAGCAAATATTTAATAAACAAAACAAACAAACAAAAAACCTGCAATACTTTGATTATACATTTGTCTTTTTAAAACACACCCGTTATATTACATTATGTAAGGATGGCCCCCTCTGCTGGCCCTTCCTTGTGTTGTCTCTGTGTTTTTAGTTCAGTTCTTCAGTCCCTCTGTGTTAGTTATTCATTCAGTTAGTTTAATCATTCAGTTAGTTTCATCAGTCCCTCTGTGTTAGTTATTCATTCAGTTAGTTAAATCATTCAGTTAGTTTCATCAGTCCCTCTGTGTTAGTTATTCATTCAGTTAGTTTAATCACTCAGTTAGTTTCATCAGTCCCTCGGTGTTAGTTATTCACTCAGTTAGTTTAATCATTCAGTTAGTTTTCATCAGTCCCTCTCTGTGTTTGTTCAGTTCTCCAGTCCTGCTTTGTTTAGTTCCTCAGTCTCCCTCTGTTGGTCAGTCCCCATCCCTTCACCTTCAGGTTTCTTGAGTATGTGTCCAGGTGTCTATGATTTAGGTTAATTACTGTGTGGGTATATAAGTCATTGTCTGGGTGGTGTTCATTGTCGGGTCATCGTCTGTGTTTCCCTGTTGTCTCCTGTTGTCCATGGTCGTCCTGAAGTCCTTGAGTTTTGTGAGTAATGCTGCCATGTCAGCTTCTTTATTTTTGAACCTTAATTAAAGTGTTTTCTTATTTTACTCCTCCTGCCTCTGAGTCCTGTCTGCCTGCACCACTGGGTTCAGCTCACCCTCCTGAGACAAATCCTGACAGTTATAGCAAGCCATGTTGCCATATAATTGGATGTCATAGCAAGCCATGTTGCCATATAATTGGATTGCGGCTGATTCTCTGACGCAATCAAAGCCCGACTCCGAATTTGGGTCGGGCTGGGCTTCGGGCCCGGGTTAGAAATGTCAGCTCTACATCAGGGGCTGGATGGTGCAGGGCAAGGATGATCATCAGCAGGAAATATGGTGAGAACGTGATGACTGAGTAATGTGGAAATGAAAAAACTAAAACACATCAAATTTACCATCAGTCACCTTCAATCTGGAGATCCATCTTGCCTGATGAGGTGAGGAGGATCATAAAATAGTGACTGGAGGGAGTCTGTGGACATGCACCAGAAAATTTTGGAAAGTACCCTTTTTTCTTCTTACTTGATAAAGAAGATTCATTTTTGAGGGATGAAACTAATTTAAATCAGTTGATATGGAACTGATGTTTCAGATGAAGCAACCACTTGCATCAGCTGATGTCAGGTCTGTGGGAGCATCTGCTGCTCAAAGCTTGACCTTCTTGGTTGCAACAAAAAGAAAGAAACCAGGAGAAACAACCAAGTCTTTCTGGAATGAGAGGTAGTGGGACTCAACAGTTTCTTTGATCCAGCCCTAACTGGATTACTCTGACAACTCCGAGTTATGGCCGCTTCTTCCCACAATGCCTCGTTGTGTGGAGCGCGGGAGATGATCTAATCACTGCTGCCCTCAGAAGTCTGACTGAGGAGATGAAGAGGAAACACTGTCATTCCTCACTTTTGATGTGAAAGTACGTGATGGAGCAGCCTTATCTGATTTTTGTCCTTCCAATTTAGTTAGACCAAATGAAATGGAGCAGATCAAACGAGATGAAGGAGTCATTTAATTGTGTTCCACCCCCACACGTCACTGTCCGTCTGGAGGAATGGACGTTTTGATGAATAAATGGATCAAAATGCACTTCCCCTCCACTGTGTACATATCCCGCAGACAAACACCAACAGCTCCACATTAGATTTCTCAAACTTCATGTGAACTTGGTTAATGAGAGACAATCGTTGCCTTCCAAACATCCGCTCAAACTTACCTCGCTCCGTTGAAAGCACAGAAGTCAGCGACACGCTCAAAGACGAAGGTGCCGGCAGATAAAGACTTGTGCCATTCTTTGCAGCTCCAGAAAACAAGGCAGATACTGAAAATGTCACCTCGTGACTTTTTGGAGGAGCTAATCTTTTCTATTTAATATAGTTCAGAGGCGCTCGGGCTGAGCATAGAAGACACAAGGCAGGATTAGTCCTCATACGGCGGTGGCAAGATGAAAGGAGATAAACCCCTTAGTCTCGTTCTTGGATGACTTTATATATTTATTTCCCTCAAGTCTCTTCCCAACATTTGAAAAGGGATTTAGCAGCAAAGACACTGACGTTGCTGGAATTTATTCCCCTCCGCTTTCAAATAAATTTTGTCTCTTGAGTTTTATGAACTTTATTTGTCGAATGACAGATTTTTGTTTACCAGCGGAGGCCTTTTTGTCATTAAAAGAATCTGTCATAAAAGCGTTTTTTTTTTTTCCTCTGTTGTTCAGTCAAAAAAAAAAAAAAACAACGTTTGATGCTAAACACTTTGAAGCTGTTTTTAGTTTTCAATAGTTTATTTACTCTGGTGGATCGCGCTCTGATTTTCGGAGCCCAGAATGTGTTGCAGAGCCTTCATGTCCGGCTGGGAGCCCGATCCGGCTGCTCTTTGGTATTGACTCTGCAGTCGCTGTGTTCTGAGCGGGCCCTGCTGAGGGGGGTGCCGACCCCGAGCTTTGGCCCCTGCACATCAAAGGCTCCTCGTGGAGGATGTTAATATTTGCTCAGGTGCATCTCACAAATCTCCCTCCCTGAACAGAGACTGTGCCGAGCTTATAAATATATCAGAGGCCGCGGGGACGTCTGGTCCTGCTGTCCTTGTGTGAGAACAGGGGATGGGAGTGGATGACAAAGCGTGCTGCCGCAGACCCCGCCCCTCCTCCAGCCTCTAACCTGCATTTGAACCCCCTCGTTCCTTTTCTTCTAGGTGGCCTCATGACTCCACGCTGCCCTTTTGGTCAGGGAGGAACATGAAGAGGACAGCTGGGGACAACAGGAGCCCTGTCCTGAGCAGACCCCCATCCTGCCTCCTGCTTCTTCCATGACCCCTGCATTGCCTTTGAACTTCTGCCGCCCGATACCGCAACAAGACGTCCCCACTGAGCTGTTTGTTTCCCTTCGTTACAAATAAAACCCCACTGCCATACATTTACCTTTCCCTTCTTTATGAGTCAGGAACTCAAATTATCTTCTGTGTTGTTTACCAGCTGTTTACGCTGAGCTGATTGAGATCCAACCCTGATTCTGCCTCCACGATCGGCTAACACAGATACGCAGACAAGGAATCCAAAAACCGTGGCGTCACATAAAAGGAAGAGGGCCGGGAGTCAGTCAGCGCCACATCTGTAGAACAGTCTGAGGCGGGCGTGTTTCGTAACCGACTCGGTGACAACAGGCAGACGTCTGAAGACCTGCAGAACTGCTTCTGCAGCCGGGGCCCGTGCAACGCAATCAGGCCACGGTCCAACCTGCAGTCTGGAGATCAGGAGCCCAGGCAGCCACGGAGCCGTGGTGCAGGGTTGCTTTGCTTATTTAGTTGATTTATGGGCAGTTATTTACAGTTTTTAATTTAGACATAAAGTCCTAAGATCACTTCATGAGGAGAAGGAACTCGTTTTCAAGAGAGACCTGTTTAGGGAGCAGATGGTGGGGGTTAGAAGCCTCGCTCAGGGGCCCAGAGTGGGGTGAATGAGGGTGGAGGCAGGTGTGGGTGTTTCGCCTTTTTCCACCCACATTTTTTGATGTTGTCGGTACCAGGGCTTGAACCGGTGATCTTCCGATCACAGGCCCACCGTCTTTAACCACTGCGTCACCACTCCCCTTCAAGTTTAACAGGAATGAATCATTAGTTTATTGTTTTAAGCAAACGTTTTAAGGAAAAATGTCATGCAGTGAGTCACATCACTCTCAGCTACTTTTATTCTCCTTTCAGCTATTCCCTTTTTTTATGACGGAGTATTAGAGCCAAGCTAAGAAAAAAAGATTACATTACGAGGAAAAAAGTCATAAAATGATGAGAATAAAGTCGTATTATTACAAGAATAAAGTCGTATTTTTACAAGAATTAAGTCGTATTTGTACAAGAATAAAGTCGTATTATTACAAGAATAAAGTCATATTATTACGAGAATAAAGTCGTATTGTTACAAGAATAAAGTCGTATTTTTACAAGAATAAAGTCGTATTTTTACAAGAATAAAGTCGTATTTTTACAAGAACAAAGTCGTATTTTTACAAGAATAAAGTCGTATTTTTACAAGAATAAAGTCGTATTGTTACAAGAATAAAGTCGTATTTTTACAAGAATAAAGTCGTATTATTACAAGCATAAAGTCGTTTTTTTACAAGAACAAAGTCATATTTTTACAAGAATAAAGTCGTATTGTTACAAGAATAAAGTCGTATTTTTACAAGAATAAAGTCGTATTTTTACATGCATAAAGTCGTATTATTACAAGAATAAAGTCGTATTGTTACAAGAATAAAGGTGTATTTTTACAAGAACAAAGTCGTATTTTTACAAGAATAAAGTCGTATTGTTACAAGAATAAAGTTGTATTATTACGAGAATAAAGTTGCATCATTACGAGAATAAAGTCGTATTATTACGAGAATAAAGTCGTATTTTTACAAGAATAAAGTCGTATTTGTACAAGAATAAAGTTGTATTATTACAAGAATAAAATTGTATATTACAAGAATAAAGTTGTATTATTACAAGAATAAAGTCGTATTTTTACAAGAATTAAGTCGTATTTGTACAAGAATAAAGTCGTATTATTACGAGAATAAATTTGTACGAGAATAAAGCCAAACTATTACGAGAATAAACTCATAATACATCCTGGGTTGGCTTGCACCTGCTGTGGACAGTCTCCAATGCGAGTCACTGTGTTTGAAGTCTGCGAATCACTTTTGGGTCACTGTTTGTGAAATATGCTTCCATCCACATTACGTCATGACTAACTCCATCAATGCAGCAGCCATTAACTGAAATGCCATGAAGGTTCAGTTTATCATGAGAATCCATTGGTCGCAGTGCGTTGGACCCCCTGCTATTGTACAGCCCACGTCAACATTCATCATTTTACCGCAGTTGTAAGACTCTTTGTCATGTTGGAGTTCTGATAATATTACAACTTTGTTCTGGTAATATTACAAGTTTATTCTCGTAACATTTTGACATTACTGTATTCTTGTATGACTTTATTCTCGTTCGTAATGTAATTTTTTTTTCTTCTTAGCATGGCCCTAATACTCCATCGTATTTCTTCAGGGGTCACCACAGCAAACTAACTCGCGTAAAGATTTGGCGATTGTTTTTACGCCGGATGCACTTCCTGATGAAGCCACCGACCACTGAGCTACCACCGCCTACGTGTGCGGAGCTGAGAACTGCCTTCCAGGGTTCTCAAGGGAGCCAATGGTTGGGGTTGAGGGCCCAGAGTTGCTTCACCTTTCCCACCCAAATTTTAATGTAACGATAAAGGGTTTCAAACCGGCGACCTCCCGATCATGGGCTCACCTTTTCTAACCTCTGTACCACCACTCCCACAGCCTTGGCTTCCACCACACTAAATGGTAGCTCTATATCTGTAAAGCGCACTTATACTGATCTGACTCCAAAAGCTGATCACCTGTAGATGCGTATCAAAGAACTACTTTTAAAAAAAGTTTTAGTTAAATCTTTCCAGGGGTTCATGAGATTTTTTGCTAACAGAAAAGATTCTAAAAGTTAACAGCAAAGTTTTAAGAACAATTTGAACAGGATCAGTTAGCTCTCAGAGTAAAGGTTTGGGATTAATCTGAGCTACAAGGACGTCCAATTTTAGCTCAATACAGGTAGTCCTCGGGTTACGACGGTCTCGTCTTATGATGTTCCGTAGTTACGACGGCATCTCCCTTATTCAAGTTACGCGGCTACGCCGGTTTTACGTCAGTTTTACGTCGGTTTTTACGTCGGTTTTACGACAGTTTTACGACGTTAAACGGCGTAACGCAGCAGTGCGGCGGCAGTGCGGCGGCAGTGCGGCGGCAGTGCGGCAGCAGTGCGGCGGCAGTGCGGCGGCAGTGCGGCGGCAGTGCGGCGGAAGAATACAGCTATGCGGTGCAGCGGCGGAGGAATACGTACTGTACGGAGGAGGACGTTGTCGCTAGCATCCCGGTAAGCCATTAGCTCTTCATTGTGGCTCCCAAAACGCAAGGAGGACTCTTCTGATGGCAGTGCATCGAGGAAAAGGAAGGCCATCACCATGGACTTACGTCAAAAATCGGTTTACGCGCTTGATAAAACAGGTACATCACATGTATTTACGTACGTTCCGACTTATGTCAAATTCGGTTCACGCCGCCGCCGTGAGAACGGATCTCCGTCGTAAGTTGAGGACTACTTGTATGTGTATTCAGTAGCTTTATCACTAATAAACATAAAAACGTTAATACTTCAATATTGTTTTATGTTTTTACCTCTACATTTTGTCACTTTTTTAAAGAAAAGGTAAATATTCATCCAACGATTACCTTCTGTGAGTTTCGTGAAATTTGGTTAGTGGTTCATGAGATATTTTGTTAAGGAGGCAAAAACATGATCACCCTTTGGGCAGCAGGTCATCAAAACTTTCAGCATTTAATGACTTAATACCAGATGTACAACTTGCTGCTTTAAATATGTTCATACACACAAAACATCAACGTAACAATAACTTTGATTTACTTTGGTATGGTTTAGGGTTTGGCAGATTTCTACACATTTAAGTGTGCGTACTGTTTGTATACTCCGTACTGTGCGGCTAGTTGGTTGTTGTGGTACAGAGTACTGCAGACATGATGCAGTACTCGTCTTTTTACGGATGCTTTTACTTCAAAGTCTCAGCCTCAGTACGTCTCCTGTGGAAGTGATGTTATCTCCAGTTCCTTGCAGTGTTGTCTCGGAAAGATGTGGATCAGTTTAGGTCCATGCACTTCCCTCTTCACTGCTTCAATTATTGATAGTAGTTCAGAGAACACGCATGATGTCTCTCTACGTCAGCAGCAGGCTTTCATTTCACCGAGCTCCACCACGACAGGAAACAAAAGAAGCATTGTGATGAACCGCATACAGACTTTTATTTTGTAGAGAAAAGAAAGATCAGAAGCAAGTCTAATGACAAGAAGAGCACAAAAACCTATATTCCTTTTTTGTTGAATTCAGCTCCACCTTTTCAATGCCGTGCTCTGCAGAGTGCACATACTGTGATTTGTGCATATTCCACTCAGCTTTGAAAAATCTTGCAAAACATTTCCTCATTGTCAAATCAAGATAAACCTCAAGTTGGTCCCACAGCGGTTTAGAAGATGCAAAACACACAAAGAAACCCGCTTAGCAGGTGCAACAGACCCCTAATAAAAGTAAAGTTACACAGTATTTTCACATTTGCACTGACAGGTGATCACAGCTAAACACACAAACAAAACTGTTAGTTCCTGTGGAAGAATGTGCTCCAGGCTGTGCAGATGTTAGCAACTGAACTGCTAATGAAGGCACTTGATCTCCGATGCAAGCGACGGGCCTGCTGATTCAGAAGCGAGCAGGACAGAAACAGAAACTCTAATGAGCTGAGGTTTGATCTGCCGTCTCTGATGCAGGTCTGAGACCAAAGGGAAACGCTGGGAATTCAAAATGTGTTTACGCTGCCTGCGAGCTCACATCAACGAGACATGCAGTTGTTGCCTGCCCACAGATGACTGCATCCGTCTGAAGGAAAACTGCTGCTCCTTAGGCTCACTCTGACTTCAAAGATGGGTATTTTTGGCAAACATGACTCACGTCCTCGTCTCCTCAGATGATTCGACATCTATGGATGAAATAATGCTTTTTATGGCAATGAGCAGAAATATAAAAAGTGAAATCCACAGTTGATAGAATATGAACAAAGACAAAACTAAAGTAAATTAACACAAGCGCTATGCTGATGTCTCTCATCGCTGTAGGATTTCAAGATGAGTGTTTCTCTGGACTGGAACTGAACATGGAAGGCGAGTACACCGGAATGGTTTTGGTGCAAGATATTCAAGTAGGTATTTGCACTGTGTACAACAGAAGGAGAGAGTTTGTTTTTATTTTTTTGCTTGTCTGAAGTGACTGATTCTGGCGTGTGGAAGAAGCGATTTTATCCGCCACCAGGTGCAAGGGTGAAGCCAGAGGGTGGTCAATGGCGGCTGTGGCAGCCATGAATTAATCTTCAGCCACCCCAATCATTTGAGGAAGCTATGCATTTAAGCAGTATATAAAATAGTATAGTTTCCTCAAATGATTAGTGTGATCAGTTTACATGTATAACGTGGTGGCCATCTTGGATTTTGACGTGGATAACCCAATGTTTAACAGGGACCTTTCAAAATAAGATTGGACATGACACAATTGGCTGACTGATGGATGAGCCGCACAATCAGCATGTAATTTTTATTTAAAATAAATTGTTTTAAATGGTTTAGCACCTGCTGCACATTTATGCAGCCCAGAGCTGCAGAAAAAGCGTCCTCCTGCCCCCTTTTGCAGTCCTTACTGCAGGATAAACTTCCTGCTGCAGTTGTTCAACATGCAGAGTGGAAAAGTGGG
>JARVGS010000548.1:4963741-4974569 GCA_031762315.1 Hypsolebias antenori | reverse complement strand
AAAAAAAAAATCCCAAAATTTCTTCTCCACAGTGTAACTCCTCCCCAGCTGATCATCTTGCACCAAAAACATTTAAGTTTACTTTCATTCCCTGTTCAGTTCCAGTCCAGAAAAAAAAAAAAAACACTCATTTTGAAAACTTCACTGATCAAATCCCTCGGCGATGGGGACGTTTGTGTATCGTGTTGTTTAGTTCCAGTCCTGCTCCCACGGCTGCAGTGGAGCTTCTGTCAAACTGAACGTGTCCTCACCGGCTCCACGTCTCGTTCAGCCTCCGTCTCTCAGCCTGCTTATCTCTGGCTTCACAGAGGCAGAAGATGGGATCAATTTCTGGATCAGAACTGTGATTAAATATCGACGAGAAGCGTCTCGATCTAAGAACGCAACTCTTTGATCACCAGATGAAAAGATTTGAACGTGTCCGTCATTGTCTCAGAAATCAAACATGTGCGCTTTTCTGTGGTTGCCTGAAACTGCACAGACGTGCAAAATTATGGTCTTTTTAACGTAATTGCAGACGTTCAATAAATCTCAAGTGTTTCTAGAGATTACAGACTGGAGCTTTGCAGAGAAGGAAAACCTCTCTGTGTGCCATCGTCTCCTGTTTGCTTCTGTCAGCTTGAATATTGACGCCTTAAATTAGATAGCACTTCACTTCTTATCGTTTCATATGATTTTTTTTTTAATAAAGTTTCATTAAGAAACGGGATTTTCTGTAAACTTTGGCTGAATGAGCAGCAGAGTGATAACTCACAAAGACTGACATGACAGATTGTTCTGGTCTCTGGTTATAAAAACATCTCATAGCTGCTTAAACTGGAAACAAACCTCACTCCGATCTGCACAGAGTTCCTTTCTTTGTACTTTGAGGTCGTTTATGAACAGTTCTATGCTTCTGTTTTAAATGTTATTAAAAAAACACTTATGAAAGATAACCAACCCTAACTTTACTTATAAAACCTGGATGACCCTTAATGTTCTGCTTTTGACCTCAGACAAGACAGAGGTTGTGGTCTTTGGACCTGAGCATCTTAGAAATAAGCTGTGCAGCCTTTCACTTCCTAAGGATGACATTCATTTGTCCTCCAGCTCTAACGTTTCGATCAGGACAGGATTTAACCCCCACATTCAAAAAGTTAC
The DNA here is from genome assembly GCA_031762315.1 of Hypsolebias antenori. Taxonomy (NCBI): domain Eukaryota; kingdom Metazoa; phylum Chordata; class Actinopteri; order Cyprinodontiformes; family Rivulidae; genus Hypsolebias; species Hypsolebias antenori. The sequence goes on along the minus strand of JARVGS010000548.1, from coordinate 4,973,429 downwards.
AAGAACCAATAAGGTCAGAACCATTTTGTCTCAGATTTATGCAGTTAAAAGCTTCATGCATTGATTCTGCTGGACTGTTACTTTAAAAAAAAAAATCTGAGTGTCCAAACGTTTGTTAAAAAGTCTTCAGCTGATCCAAAATGCTGCTGCCAGTGTTTTAATGAGAGTTGATAGAGATCATAGCTCTCCAGTTTTAGCTTCTCTCCATTAAATCCCTTTCACATTTATAATAGCATTTAAAATCTTAATTCTAGCATACAAAGCCCTCAACAACCTAGCTCCAGCTTTTTTTTTTAACAGATCTTGTATTATGTTATCTATACTTTCCTAACAGAGCACTTTGCTCTCAGACTGCAGGTTTACTTGTGGTTCCTAGAGTTTCTGAAAGCAGATATCAGGCTCTTCTCTTGTGGAATCAACATCCAGTTTCTGTCCATGAGGCTGACATGTCTTCTACTGTCATAAGCCTGATCCCCCCACCCCCCGCCCCACCACCACCACCACCACCCTTTTTTTCCATATAAACTACACCTGGACCATATAAACTACACCTGGACCATAGAAATTACACCTGGACCATAGAAACTACACTTGGACCATAGAAACTACACCTGGACCATAGAAACTACACCTGGACCATAGAAACTACACCTGGACCATAGAAACTACACTTGGACCATAGAAACTACACCTGGACCATAGAAACTACACCTGGACCATATAAACTACACCTGGACCATATAAACTACACCTGGATCATAGAAACTACACTTTGACCATAGAAACTACACCTGGACCATAGAAACTACACCTGGACCATAGAAACTACACCTGGACCATAGAAATTACACCTGGACCATAGAAACTACACCTGGGCCATAGAAACTACACCTGGACCATAGAAACTACACCTGGACCATAGGAACTACATCTGGACCACAGAAGCTACACCTGGACAAAAGAAACTGTGAACCATAGGAACTACACCTTGACCATAGAAACTACACCTGGACCATAAGAACTACACCTGGGCCATAGGAACTACACATGAACCATAGAAACTACACCTGGACCATAGAAACCAGACCTTGACCATAGAAACTACACCTGGACCATTTAAACTACACCTGGACCACAGAAGCTACACCTGGACAAAAGAAACTACATGTGAACCATAGAAACTACACCTTGACCATAGAAACTACACCTGGACCATAGGAACTACACATGGACCATAGAAACTGTACATGGACCATAAGAAGTAGACCTGGACCAGGAACTAGACCTGGACCAGCCATTTTGTGTTTGTCTGTCTAACCCCAGCCGGTCGTGGCAGATGTCTGTTCATCCTGAGCCTGGTTCTGGTTCTCCTGCAGGTTTCTTCCTGGTGGAAGAGTTTTTCCTTTCCACTGTCACCAATGTGCTGCTCAGGATGGGAGGTTGTGATAAACTCAACCTCCTGACTTCTTTCAACAGATAACTTTTTACTCTTTGGCATGTTAAAATGTATGCGAGTGTTTTTGTACCGGACATGACTTTTGTTGTGAAGAAGTGCTTTATTCATGAACTGAATTGGATGAAGTGACTTTATTTGTATTTGAATCTGGATCTGAATTAAATTTACGACTTGATATTTTCTTTTGTGCTGTGTCCTGCGGTGACTTTTGTTGCTACATAAATGTTGCATTTATCTCCGAGCTGTGCCAAGATGAGATCTGAGGCAACTTTACCAAAATTCCAAGTCACAAGCACTCAATGGAAAATGGTCCAGGATGTTTTTGTTTTGGTATTATCTACCTGGATTATCTACCTGGATGATTGAGTTTACCAAACTTTTTCTGAACTACTTTGGCCTTGGTTGTCCTCAGGCAGTTTCTGTGAGTATCAAGTTGGCCACCTGGCCTAAACATTTGATTATTACACATGATTGATTATTTTGGATGGGTGTGCTCTGTTTGCACATGTTAAAAACCTACTTCTAAGATTCCAACGGGAGGGTGGCTTGAAACACAGCAGTGGAGGCTATTTATGGGACTGATCTGGTTGACAGGCTGCAGACTGAGGAAGTCCTCTATATGGGGGACAAAACATTTCTCACAATGGTAATAGTCTGGTAGACTCGGTTCATTTGGGGACCAAAATTCAGAACATTTGTTTACATTATCAGCTGGTGTGGTTTGCATTCACAGTGCACTGTCAGTCGAGCCAACCTGCTTCCCCCCCATCCTGTGGTGGCGCTACACCAAGAACTACTGAAGGAAACAACACAAAAAACCTCTGAAGAAGACACTTCTTCTGGAAATAAAAACAAAAATGGAGTGGTGTCAAATTTTAGCAGTTTTAGGATTTCTGTTTTGTCATTTTTCAACAATGGACTCAGCATGAGCAGAAGATGAGGAGAAGACCATGGAGAATGTTGTTTTTCACACAATGTGGCTGGGCTCCGTATGAGGTAAGAGAAATGTGCACTGTTTTTGGTTATATTTACACAGAATGCCCTGCGCTGTGGTCCACTTCCTGCTTTTGGAGCAGTCTCCGGTCCACTTACATCCACAATGCATTTGAATCGTGCCAGAGTTCACTTCAACCGGACCAAGACCTAGGTATTTAGGTGGACCAGAGTTCAATTTTTTAGTCCGCATCAGAGTTTGATTGTGCATTCACACCTCCCCAGACGAACCAGACTTTCTAGGCAAATGGACTTGAGTTCGCTTAAAGCGAACTAAACAGGGCTGGTGTGAATGCACCCTTAAAAAAACCTGGTCCAGATTACGATTTAACCATTTTTGTTGTTATCTACCTGGATGATTGAGCTTACAAACCTTGGTCTAGGTAGGATGTTGTTTCCTTCCCCTGTGAAAACAGCTGTTGTCATTCTTCCTCTCTGACCCAAGAGGGTCAAACCAGGAGAGGAAGCTGCGTTTCTGAGGACATGAACCCGGTCACCTAATGTTTTATTGCAGGATGTGAACATCAGAGGTTCTTGAGAGCAGGAACTGGTCGATCTGTGTAACATGGCTGATGTGATCGTAATCTCACCATTCAGGGAATCTTCCATGTCTTGCACTGTTAAGAAATAAACGTTGCATAAATTGTAAAAACCATCTTAAGGCAAATGGCTTGGACTGCTTTCTGACACAATTTATTCTGGCTTCGTGCCACAGATTTCTTCTCTGCACATCGAGAAGTGAAACATGAAGGATGTTTTTGAAGGTTGGAGATATTGTAGGTTACTGGATGTTTTTCCACCTGCAGGTTGCTTCAATCACACAAAAACACACACACAAACGCACACGCTTTATCTGGCGTGTTAAAAGTGGAGCTCAGACACAGGAGGAGCAGTTTGGATGTTTCCAAAGGCGCTGTTTCACAGAAGGAACGTAGCAAAGGTGTGAAAAGGAGAAAAATATGTGGCCTTTGACCTCAAAGGAAGTGATTTATACAGGACTATAAAGGAAGCCCCCAGGATCAGTGCCGGGCTGTGATTTTCGGAGTTGTGGCTACAGATGAAGTTGAAAACTGTCCACAGGCTCAAAAGCCTGTTTTTATGTCAAAAATAGGAACTAGATTATTACAACAAGCCAATAAAAAGCCAAATAAATCACAAACTCATAGTTTAAAATCATTGTTGATGTGGAAACATTTTCAAAGCTAAATTCCTCAGGAGAAAAACTACACGTTTAAAATTTTGGGCCATTTTTTTGTAGCATTTTCATTTAAAACAAAAATAAGTAAAATATTTAATACAGTTATGCAAATCATATGTGAATTTGTGCAAATTTACTTTAAAATGATATTAACCTTTATTTAGCCAGACAAATCCCACTAAGATCACAGATCTCTTTGGCAAGGAAGGCCAGGTAATTAAAAAAAGTAAATAACAGAAGTTAAGCTAAAAATCCATCTGTCTTTAGAGATTTTTAATTCAACAACTGTTTTGACTCAATTACACGTAATTTGCTCAGATAAAATAAAATTTAGTGACATTCCAAGACTGTGACAACAATGTTTTATGGAAACAATCAACTTTAAGCAAATCATATGACACATTCAGCCTGTGTTTATATCTCTGTTAGAGATTTCCTTTTTTATTTTTATTACATTTAGTGCCTTTCTTTCCTATAAAACATTGTTCCAGTGTTGATAAACAAAAATATGTTGTATAAAAGCTATTATTCCACTCTTTTATAAATATTTAAATCTGCAGTTCTTGGATTGACCACTAGAGGCTGCTCAGGCTGATTATCTTTTTTTTTTTTTTAACCATTTATACAGGTAGACTCATTCACCAGGACTCATTTTCAAGAGAGACCTGTTTTGGGAGAATAGTGGGGGTTAAGGGTCTTGCTCAAGGGCACAGGGTGGGGCAAATACGGGTGGAGGCAGGTGTGTGTGTGTTTTAAATGTTCCACCCACACTAAATTGACCCTAGGTGTGAGTGCAACAGGTCCCTCTTGTAAATGAGTCCCCGTGGCTCAAAGAGGCTAGCCTGTATAAATAAAGGTTGAATGAATTTTGATGATGATGGTACTGGGAGTTGAACCTGCAAATTTCTGATCACAGGCCCATATCCTCTAACCTCTGCGACACCACTCCCCAACTTTTAGGGTTAGGTTTAGGGTTAGGTATGTCCTGGTAATGGTTAGGTTTAGTGTAAGAGTCAGGGTTAGGCTATAGAAATGAATGAAAAATGAATGGAAGTCAATGCAAAGTCCTTGTAAAGAAGGAAAGACAAACGTGTGTGTGTGCGTGCGTGCGTGTGTGTATGTGTGTGCAGCAAAATATCTCATGAGTCACTTGATGGTTTTCAAAGAAATTCTCATTAAATGGTTCTAACTATTTAACCTCAGGCCAAGATGACTGCTGCAGCTGTTCAACCTTGTCCTGCACCAAATTATTTATTTTTCTCAGTGAATTTTACAGATGCCGAGCTAAATTTTGGTGTGGTAGTAGCTGAGAGTCCATCCAAACACATACACTAACTGTCACGATGTACCACACCAATGTATTTCGCAAAGTTTGACAAACAACTCTATCGTTTTCATCAAACGATGATCTGAGTTTGAGCTTTGGTGTGAAAGAGGGCGGGTGACGTGCATCCCTTTAACGAAGACTTTTATTCTGATTTAGAAAACACATTTTACTCATAGTGACTCTTTATCCGATGGCTCCACTGAGGTGTCAGACGAGCTCAACATTACAAATCAGTAAACATTTTATAAACAATTCTAGAACCATGCCACTCGAGGTGGCTGCATGTTGGAGCAGCTCTGTTACATTCAATCTGATGTTTGCTTTTGGAAACTTTAATTCCTCTTTTGCTGGATGTAAATCACCTTTTTTGTATGATTGTTTCCTCTGGTATCAGATGCTGTGCAGCTGGAATGACATTTACAAAAACTTTTTTTAGTTTAGGACTTCTGTTATGATGCTTAACCATAACAACAAGGTGTTTTTTAACAACTGGAAACAGCTGATTAACATCTAAAACGTTCAAGTAATATCTTATGTACAGCCCCGAATCTCAAATGAGTTGAAAAGGAGGCACCATGGATGCATTCCCGTCTCCCTGCTGGCTGTGCTCGAGTGCCTGACCACTGAGATTCTGGAACTGGCAGGAAACGCAGCTCGTGACAGCAGAAGGATGGGATCATCCCCCAACACCTGTCCGCAGCGACGAAGAGCTTGGCAGGCATGTGGGAGAAGTGACCATCACTCTGGGAGGAGTTCAGCCTGGCATTCAGGTGGTCCTGCAGCCTGGGGGCATCTGCAGCCATTTTCTTCGGATCCACTGTGGGACGGACCTTTACAAGAGATCCTTCCTGCCTACAGCCATCAGCATCTATAACATTTAATGAAACGAGTGTAACGAGTTACAACAACATTTAATTTCCCTTTGGGATTAATAAATTATTTTTCACTTGAATTGAATTTAATTGAATTTTGGACCTCATCACTTCATACAGAAATGCACCTTTGCAGATTATTTCACCCACCGCCAACGCATACAAACACAACTACAAAGCTAATTGGCTAAATTATGTTTTTTCAGCTGGTTTGCGTTAAACAGGGCCGTTCGGCGACGTTGAAAGCGAGGCAGCGTAGCTTCCTCTGTTGTTCCTCGCTCTGCGCTCTGCCCTTGAAAGAGAAAAGGACAGGCTCAGACAGCCTGGGAACGGCACAACTACTACAGGATCCGAGCAGCGCGACATCAAAGGCCGCCCCCATTTGCACCGCAGCTTACACCCACACATACACAAACATGGGCTTACATATTTGGGGGGCTGCTTTCTCTGAAGTTCATTACGACTGGCAGAGCTATTACCCTTTCTGACAGCGTGTGAGCCACAAAGGGGGAAAGTTCTGCTCACAAACAGCTCCTATTAGCTAAAAAAGTTGAGCATTCTCATATTACTGGAACCCAAATGCTGAGCGAACGGTGAAAATGTGTTCAGTGAACAGCTTTCACATATCGTTTTTTTTTCCAGGCCTGCAGGTTTAAGTTTGTGGAACAAAAAGTGTACGAATCATGAGGAGTTGGATTAGTGGCCCTCTCCTCCCACAGCCTCTGATCTTTGACTGCGGCTCCATGAGAAGGAAGCCTCTCTCCACAGTCACCCGGTGCACTTAATCTGAAGTGGCAACATTAGAACCCTCGGCCGGTGCCAAAACTAATGCAGCCAGTGCCGCACGCTCTCTGGTTCCTGATGTACCGTGTCGGAGAAGGCTGCAGGAGAGTGAGGGAGGAACGAGGAGGATAACGTGAGAACGGTGGAGGAGTGTGTGGGAGGGACAGATGATGGATACAAGATGTGTGAAGATCCTCAGGCAGGATGAAAGAGTTTGCAAAGTCATATTGAGTTATGGCACCAAGACTTTGAAAATATGATAAAAACGGCAGAGGAGAAGTGAGCAGAGGTCACGAAGACGGGATTTAATGCTTTGTTTCTCCAGCCAATTCTTTTTTCTATGCAAGCTGGAAAGGTGTTTGTTGTTTTCTTTATTTAGTTGTGTTCGGCCCCGTGGTGTAAAAGCTAAACTCTAGCTGAGTCAGAGCCGAGGCCGATCCGACTCTGCTGTAAAGTTCTGCTTGCGTCGCAGCATCTGTTGCTGGTTGGATACAACTCTTCTCGCCACATGTTGGAGCCATTACATGATGTCATGGTGGTGCAATTTCCCACAAACGCCTCCACGTGAGAGAGGAAGTGATGTCACAGGCTCAAGACAGACCTGCTAATGACACTTTATAAGATCAGGGATGACATCTCTGCGTGTTAATTTGTCTGCAGTGTTAACAAAATATCTCATCAACCACTGAACAAATTTTACAGAAACCCACAAAACTAATTATTGGATGGAAATCTTCAACCTGTTCAAAATGGCCGCCACAGCTAAGCAATCGTATTAAACGCCAAACTGGCTACAACTTGGTCAGTTTTACAGATAATGAGCTAAAATTTGGTGTGGTATAAGCTGAAGGTAATTCCCAACACATACTCAAATTATGTGGGGTTTTAAAAACTTTAACTGTTACTGTCATCTCTGTTTGACTGTTAGTAAACTATCTCACGAACAAAAAGACAGATTTGAATGAAACTCTCAAAAATCATTTTTAGATGCACATCTACTAATTAACAGCGATTTGACTTTAGTCAGAACAAAAATGTAAATAACTCCTTAAATTTTATACATAACTAAAATGTAATGTAGTAGCTGAAAGTCATTTCCAGCATGTTCTCTTGAGCGTGGCATGTCACTTGACAACTGCAACTCTGTCACTTCTCATCATAAGATGAGCTTCATTTTAAACTCTGGAGCAAAAGACGACAGGTTCAAGGTTGGGTTTATCTGTCATATGCAAAATCAACACAAGGTCAACAATGCAATGAAATGCTGAGGACAAGCAGAACCATCTCGATTCACACACAAAAAAATTAATAAACAAGAAATACCAAAGCATGATCGAGGCAAAAATGCTAAAAACATACAAAAATACTACTGAAAATACGAAGAAACGTACTCATAAATACTACTAAAACACTAAAAAAACACAGTGCCAAAGTTGAAAAAGAAATACTTCTACAGTGTGGTTCGGTCAGCAGTGAGGTTCTTCCAACATCATGGTTCTGTTCTGTTAGCAGCGTAGTCTTGTTAGTAGCTTAGCTGGTCCTGTTAGCAGGTCTTGTTAGCACCTTGATGGTAATAAGGACTGTAGTAGCTGCCCTCACAGAACGCAGTCCAGAACCGGGTCAAGCAGACCAAAAACATTCCAGGTTTTTCCCTGCGGAACTGAACGGGCCCGTACTGCTTGTACAGACAGATGGAGGATCTTGTTAGCAGCGCTAGCAGGTCTTGTTAGCAGATCTGGTCAGTAGCTTGATGTAAAAATGACCGCAGCAGCTGCCCTCAAAGACCACAGTCCAGAACCAGGTCTCTGCAGACAGAAAACATCCAAAGTTTCCCCGTGGAAAAAAAACGGTCCGTGTAGTTTTGTCCATGCAGGCAGATGGAGGATAGCGTTAGCAGCGTTAGCAGCGTTAGCAGCGTTAGCAGCGCTAGCAGCGTTAGCAGCGCTAGCAGCGTTAGCAGCATTAGCAGTGTTAGCCGCTTTAGCAGGCCCTGCTAGCAGCCTGATGATAATAATGACTGCAACAACTGCCCTCTCAGACTGCTCTCCAGAATCAGGTCCAGCAGACAGAGAACATCCAAGGTTTTTTCCCGCAGAGCTGAACAGGTCCGTAGAGCTCGGTCCGTGCAGGCAGATGGAGGATCATGGAGACGGCCACCACGACAAACCAAAGCCTGAGCCTGAGGCTGGAGGGGGGCAGAGAACTGAACCACGATGGCAGAATGGCATGATGACAAGGCAGCGACACACAAAACTCCACAAGTCAAGTGTGTTGCGGTCATACCCATAGCGTGGGTGTGCGGTGTAGGCGCAACAAAAAAAAGGTTAAAACAAGAACAGCAGGAACAAAAAAGATTGAGTCGAAGCAGAGCTCCCATCAGTGCGGCCATACTGCGGCGCTCGTGACGTCACTCCTGGCGACATGCATTTCATATTGGGGATCGCCTATAAGGCAGCCACCTATTATTTTCCACCTGACATAGGTTTCTTAGCTTTATATATTACTCTTCAGTCAACTTTCATGTGGCCCGAACTGAAATGTGTACCCCAGCAACTTTAGATCAAAATAACTGGCTTGGCACCGTGATGTGTGCTATTATATATATATATATATATATATATACAGTACTGTATAGGCATTTCGAGTTACCATGGCAATGTAATTTGAAAACAAAGACGTCAGTTTTCTCTTTAAAAAAAACACTGACAGAATACTTTGCTTCTAACTGTCACAGTGAGGTCACATGACCTAGAGTGGAGAGGTCCCTGAACATAACCCTTTTTACTTTTGGAGCCATTTTGGATCAAGATGGCTGCCACAGCTAGCTCAGAAAACTCAAAACTGACTATAACGCAGGCATTCACAGATGACTGTAATTCAATGATTTATTTTTGCCATATTGATCTGAAATTTGATGTGGTGGTAGTTGACAGAAAACCCCAACACAGTACAGGTAGTCCCCGACTTGCGAACGAGTTCCGTTCCTACGCCCGTTCGTAAGACGAAAATCGCCGAAAGTCGGATAATACGTCCAAACGACCACTCATACATACAGTACT
>JARVGS010000548.1:4926847-4941865 GCA_031762315.1 Hypsolebias antenori | reverse complement strand
TATGGTATGGTATGGTATGGTATGGTATGGTATGGTATGGTATGGTATGGTATGGTATGGTATGGTATGGTAAGTGAAATCTCAAAGCAAGCTGCCGACTCCTTATAAATCTTATTACTTGATTTTTACATGAATGTTTCTGTTCAGTGCACTGAGACGATTTCCGTTGGGACTTGGTGCTGTATAAATAAAATGATTCAATTAAACACCATGCAAGAATCCAGCAGATAAACCGGGTAAACTAAAACTGGTGTGAACAAAATAAAAAGTTACAAAAAAGATCCCAATTTAATGAATGCAGTCAGTGAATTACTGAATGTGATAGTTTACATAATTAAATATATAGTTTCCTCAAATGATTGAGGTTGATCTGTGGTGGTTTGCACCAATAATGTTAAGGTTTACCTGCATTCTCTGTTCAATTTCAGTCCACAAAAAATACTCATCACGAGTATATGGAGTCTCTTATTCCTTAAAACAAAAACTGTCAGAGGTTTTCGTCACATCTTGCACCTGTAACATTTAAGTGTGTCAAATTGTGGGGTTTTTTTTTAACTTGTATTGTATGTCTTATTACCAGATGTTTTGTTGTAAATATTTTAATACTTTTACCAAGACTGTTGCAGTGTAATGGTTTGTTTGCACCTTGCACACTATCCTTGTAAAAGAGATTAATAATTTCAATGGCTTTCTTTGGTAAAATAAAGATTTAAATAAAAAATATTATATATATATATATATATATATATCTGCACATTTGCAGTTATCAGTTTCACATTTTGTTGTTACATTCTTATTTGTTTACATGTTGTAGCAGTTTTATTGTTATCCATACCTTTGGTCTGATTAGATGCTTGGCTGACTGTTGTGTGAATGTTATCCTTCTGCTTGTTCGGCCTCTCCGTTAGGTTGACACTGAAATTAATGAGAATTAAAAAATCTCTTTGGCTTTCCTCAAAACTTCAACAAGTCAGAGTGCAAAGTAAGGGTTTTTAAATTATTGTTGTCTGTACCTCATCTGTGTTATTTATTTAAATCAGGTCTCTTGTAAATGAGAAGCTCGATATGAGACCAGTCTGTATAAATAAAGGTTGAATTAAAAAAAATGGCAAAGAAGTGGCATTGTGATGTTTTTCTACCAAATCCATAAAACTGTGTTTACAGGTTTGAAATAAGTGTAAGGCTGACATAGTGCAAGTTTCTGGATCTGTGGAATAATAGGTTTGTATAACAACCTCCCGCTCTGCTCCAGTAAGAGCTGTAGTACAGCACTACCGCCTGCAGGGGGCGACAAACGCTTGTTTTCAACCCAAGTGTTTTTTTTTTTTTTTCTTAATCAGATGGTCACGTGCAGCTTTTAAAGCTGTGATGTTCTGCTCACATATAAAACTCGTAAATCAAGAACTTTGTTTAAATTAAATATATTATCTGACAATCAATTCGGATAATAAATAATAAAAAAAAACACGATTCGCGCATGCGCAGAAACCGTTATTGTTTCTACAGATGCAGGTGTGTAAATATTAGTGCCCTGTAGTGAAACTACGTGTGTGCGCGTGAGTGCAGCAGCGAGAGAGGGAGAGGGAGAGGCGCGCGCGCACACGGAGGGGACGGGCTGCTGATTGAGCTTACCGACGCCTAAGCCGGTCCTGCGCGCGCTCACCTGTCCCGGGACCGTCAAGCGCCTCTCGGTTCCGTCTCAGAACCCCCAGGTGATCTGGATTACCTGACGTCTTCTTCTTCGCTTCCTGAGGAAGGCGCGGCTGTTTTCACCGGAGGTTCGTCTCGGTCCGGACGGTGCGCCCGGAGCGGAACCCCGCGTCGCCTCGGTAAGATGTTTTCCACCAGAGCGAACTAAAAATAGTCCGGTTCGGTTCGGCTCCTCTCGACAGGTTTGTTAGCCTATAAATTAAATTAAAAGGGGCTTCACTAACGCTTCTTTTTTAATTTTAATTCCACCATGCAGCTTTTATTGCAACAAATAAACGAATTAAACGAATTATTTCAAGTTTATCTTCCTGTTTTATCAACTAAACGAGGAAAATCTGTCCAATAAAATCAGATTTTCATGAAAACCTGCAGCATTTTTAAATTATTTGGGTTAAAGCTGTCATTCATTCATTCATTCATTCATTCATTTATTCATATTATGTTAAAGTCAGCCTGATAATGTGCTTCAACATGGAGGGAGAAAAAGGCAAAATAATAGAAATAGCACAGTTTTTACAGAACATTAAATGTAAAATTGAAAGTGGAGCAGTAACTGTGATGAAGATGAGAGAGGAAGAGTTGCTGTTGAGATGTTTCAGCTGTTTGCTTGGAAAACACCGAAAGTTGACAGGAAGTGAGAATGCTCCACATTTCACATCACTCATTAGATGAAGAGACACTCAGCTGCTTTCAGAACAAGAGGGTCTGAGTTCAGAACGCACGCGCACGCACGCGCGCACTCCACCTGCAGGATGCTGCTTCCATGCAGTTCTGCTCCAGTCGCAGCAGCTGCTGCAGAGTCCTGGGGCTTCAGCATCGAAGGAGGTGCAAACCTCCATCTGGTTCCTTGAAAACAAGTGAAACTGTAGAAATGTCATTTCCTGTGAAAACGCAGCGTGCACGCTTGTTTTTTTTTTTTTTTTTTCTGAAACCAGCTGAAATGTTTAGTCTCTGAACTTGAACAGCTGACATTTGCTGAAAGCAGGAACATAAAGGCAAAAACAGCAGAAATGAGCAGAATAAGCTGAAACGGGCTCAACAGTTTACATCAAATCTGAAAAGACTGTAAATAAAAAAAGAGCTGAACTGAGCAGAAAGAGGCCAAAAAAAAAACTGCACTAAAGAAGAAATTGGCCATAATAATAATAATAATAATAATAATAATAATAATAATAAACAGCTGGGATAATAAGAATAGGAGTAAAATATCTATTAAAAAAATCTGCTGAAAAAAACAGGAAAAATCTGAATTTAGCAGAAAGAAGCTGAGTGGAGCCTGAGGGGGAGTGGTGGTGCAGAGGTTAGAGAAGGCGAGCCTGTGATCCAAAGGTCGCCGGTTCAGTCCCCTGAACCAACATCAAAAATGTGGGTGAGGTTAAACACCCACTCTCGTTTGCCCCACTCTGGGCCCTTGAGCAAGGCCCTTAACCTCCACCATCTGCTCATTTGGGCGCCCTATGGCAGCCCTCTGCTCCACACAGAGGGCTGTGGTAGCTCTGTGGTTGTCAGGAAGAGAATCCAACGTAAAACAGTTACCAATCACTGTGGCTGTTTTAAACGTCTGCTGGAGCCCAAGGTGCATGTTGGGACTGACTCTCAGCTGCTACACATTTAGCTCTGTACGTCTGACAGCGTTGCAGCCTGTTTTCTTGTGTTGCCCGCTGTTGATTAGCTGTGGTGGCCATCTTGAACATTCGATGATTACTTTGAGAGTTTCATTAAACCCCGTCCAGGGGTTCATGGGATATTTTGCTAACAGACATGGGTAAAAGACTGCCTCTTTTGTGATGCTTTGAAATTCTTTTTTCTGTTAGCTGTCGTCTTCATGTCGACTTTTCTTTCTGTTTTGTGCGCGAGGAAAACACACTTCTGAATTTAAAAGATTAATAAATGTTGTCGTCAGTTTCCCGGCTGAGCTCTCGCTCTCTTTTAATTAACTAAAGTAATCAATGTCTTTATTTCATCCAGACCTGACCGTTGAAATGGTTCAGGCAGTTTACTCTCAGTTTAATTTATTTTCACGATGTAACTTTGTTTAATAAGTTAAGATAAAGTGTTTTTTGCCATTAGAATTTATGTCTTAAATGTTGGCTTCAGAAATGTTTAACAGGTTTTAGAAGAAAGCTCAAAGTATAAAATTGTCTTGAAACAAAAATTTAAATAAACATAAAAAGGTTTGTAATCTCAGTCATCCAGGTAAATGAATTACAGAAAGGTTAAATCAGGTCATCTGGACTGTTTCTTTGTGGGAGAAACGTTTTGTCTTTCATCTGAAAGACTTTGTCAGTCTGAGGCCTGCCAACCCACATCTGTCTTATCAATAACACCTTATTGATGTGGTTCAAGCCAGCATGCTGTTGAAGTCCCAGAAACTGTCTTTACCATGCAAAATGGGTTCATCGTCCAAAACAATTGATCATAATTTATAACAATCAAATGTTTTTGGCCTGCTGGCCAACATTTAATTCTATTCATAAAACAGATGTGTGTTTGCAGGCCTCAGACTGATGAAGTCTTTCGAAGAAAAGACGAGATGTTTCTCCCACAAAGAATCTGTCCAGATGTCCTGATTTAACCTTTACGTAGAAATTAAAACACTTACCGTATTTTCCAGTGTATAAGTCACTTTTTTTGCACAGATTTTTCAGTTCCGCGACTTATACGTCAAAGTGACTTATACTTTTTTTTTTTTTTGCATAATGTAATTTTTGACTGACGCTTTAAAAGCTCGTTCATACTGACATGAACCAGAGTAAACATTACTATTTGCAGCCGCTAGAGGCACAAGAGGGCTCTCTAGGATTTTGACAACTACCGGTACGTGTATATGTTGTTCTTGTACCGCTACTCCCGCCAAACATTGACCATTAAAGTGCATTTGTTAAGGAAAAAGTTAAACTGAGACACACATTTGCTATAATGTTGAGCAAACAAATAATTGATTTTCTGTGTTAATGTTTGTAAATGTTGAAGAACTGCAACAGCGTGTCCTCCCATGCGTGCTCCCATGGCAACCACTTGATTTTTTTGCACAACACCGGCCCAGATTTCCTGGGGGTCAGCGGTGACGCATGATAAACGCGACTTATAATCCAGAGCAACTTGTTTTTTTCCCCTCTTTGTGATGCTTTTTTTGATTGGTGTGACCTATACACCAGAACATACGGTATATTTCACAGACTGCAGTTGCATCACCTTTTATACGTAGCTCATCTTAGTTGTTTGTTTTCTTTCCTCTGAATGAACCAATCCGCTCTCTGGGATTTTTATTTGCAGAAAGAGCTCCTCCAGCTGAACCCTGTAAGATCCGCCGCTAACTGCAGCGTCTGCACATGAAATCATCTACAGACTTTACAGCGATTGTTAAACAACCGTAACGTGCACTGGGGCAGTTCCTCTAAGCCGAGGGTCTGCAACCTTTATGATCAAAGGAGACGTTTCTGCTTCTTTGCACAAAACTAAAACGTCTCTGGAGCCGCAGAACCTGCTAAAACTGTCATTATCAACTGGTGGCCCATGGCCCACGTCAAGCCTGTTGGAGGGGGCTTTTTCAGCCAGCAGGTGTGATATTATAAAACTAAAATATCAATTTATTATTTATGTTTATTGATATTTTTGTATTTTAGAGCAAAAGAAAAGACTGGATTAACGTAAAGAACAAAAAATATATAATTTTTTTAACCAATTTTATGAAAATTCCAACACAAGTAGCAGGCTTATGTGAGTTTTCTTTTTAATTATGGAAACAATTCACAAAGTATCCTGTTATGAAGTACTGTATTTTTTGGACTATAAGGCACATTAAGTGAAATAAGTACATTTTGACATATTTTTAAGCGCAGTGTGCCACCTAAAACCGATTTGAGGTCAGTGAGCACAACCAGAATTAATACATAAGGCTCACTTGTCGATTCTGAGAAAATTAAAGGATTTTAAGTACGCCTTTATAGTCCCAAAAATACAGTAATAAAACAAAGATAAAAATTAGGCTAATTGAATTTTAGAATTAAAATAAATACTTCCATTAACTTGTTTCTTTAATTTTTATTATCAAGTTGCTTCACCATATTTCTTCACAGCAACTTGCCTTAAATGTATTCTCCCCAAAGAAACTTGATGGATTTAAGAAAAAGATCACATCGTAAGACTGGAACTGCACTAAACAAGTTTTACTCATTGTGTTAGTACCATCATTCACATGTTAGCAAAATAAATGACAGGAAAACTGTTAGAACTAGACATTTCTTGTTGGTACAACAACTAATAAACTTCAGTTTTATGTTAGTTTTGGTCAAAACTTAGAGCCGCTGCAGAGGGACCAAAGAGCCGCATGTGGCTCCAGAGCCGCAGATTGCAAACCCCCAGTCTAAGCTCTTCCAAGTCCGAGGCCCTGGTTCTGGACTGGAAAAGGGTGGAGCGCCCCCTCCAGGTCAGGGAGGACTTTTCCCTCAGGTGGAAGAGTTTATCTGGGCATCTTGTTCCTGAGTGATGGTAGGACAGAGCGGGAGGTTAACAGATCGGGGCCTCGTTCGCAGTAATGAGGGTGTTGCTACAGTCGGCTGTGGTGAAGAAAGAGTTTAATGGAAAGGCAAAGCTCTTGATTTACTGGTCCGTCTACGTTCCAACCCATCACCTGTGGTCATGAGGTTTGGATCAGGACCAAAAGAACGGGATTCTGGATTCAAGCAGACAAAATGAGCTTCCTACATAGGATGTCCGGGCTCCATCTGAGGGGTTGAGTGAGGAGCTCCATCATCTGGGAGGAGCTCAGAGTAGAGCCGCTGCTTCTCCGCGTCAAAGGGAGTCAGCTGAGGTGGTTCATCTGATCAGGAGGCCTCCTGGATGCTTGCTTTGGAGCTGTTTCAGCACGCCCCGACGGTTAGGAGGCTTCGAGGAGGACCTCAAACATGCTGGAGGGATGGTGGATCTTCTCTGACGCCTTGGGGTCCTTCAAAAGGAGCTGGAAAGTGACGCTGGGGCCAGAGGTCTGGGATTCTCTCCTGGACCTGCTGCCTCTGCAACCGCACTGGATGGACGGGTTTGCTTTCAGAATAACAGGAAAACCAGAGTTTGCAGAAGATGAAGTGAATCGTGGCGTCGAGATGTTTCATTCTGTTGTTTTGCAACATGAAGGTGAACCAAGCCTGAAGTTTGTTCTGAAGGCGGCTCCTCTCGGATGTTCTTCAACAGATCTAAAACTGTCGTGGTCTAAAAGTTCTTCAATTTAAAGGTCTAGGAATGAACGCGTATCGCTCGCCGCCTTTCAGACGAACGTCGCCTTTACGTTCAGACATCCAGCTGTTTGGATGAGACGGCTTTCTGCTGTTGAACTGTAAGGCTTGGTACGCGTCTGCCCGTCTGTTAGCAAAATATCTCTCTTGAACCGCCGGACACATTAAAATTAAGAACTAACAACTCGTGAATATTGGAAGGCGACCACGTCTAAAATGGCCGCCACAACTAATTCACTTGCTTTACCTCCAGTGGGTTTGACTGAGTGAAGGTAAGATCTAACATTTAACGTTTTTAGTCTTTAAGCAGCTACAACTCGTCATTTCTCAAATTATAGTCTTAAACTCCACCATCGAGCGTGGCGGTTGATAAGCATTCCTTCCATGAACGCCAGGCCTTTGTTTTTACAGTGGTGTGTTGAACATCTCTTGGTTGAATACTTTTTTCAATTTCTTTTCTTAATGAGATGATGAAATCATAAAACATTCCAGGAGCTTATTTGAGTATTTAATCTGAATTTTAAATATCTTTTCTGAGCTTTACATTCTGTTCTGCTCATCTTTGTGTTGCTCTACGTGGATTCTTGCCGAAACCCTTTTTAAATTGCTCCTCTTGTGTTTTTTATGACGACTCTCTCTTCACCTTGTTTAAAGCAGTAAAAGTCCGTGGCGGCGTTAAGATCCTCTGTTAGCGCCAACAAACCCTCTGACTCTTAAATGTTTGTGGTGTTGTGTAAGTTGTGTGTTTGCTTTTGAGCTGGAGATGGTTTTAAGGTTTTAGTGTTGTGTAAGTTGTGTGTTTGCTTTGAGCTGGTGATGGTTTTAAGGTTTATAGTGTTGTGCAAGTTGTGTTTGCTTTGAGCTGGATATGGTTTTAAGGTTTTAGTGTTGTGTAAGTTGTGTGTTTGCTTTGAGCTGGAGATGGTTTTAAGGTTTTTAGTGTTGTGTAAGTTGTATGCTTTGAGCTGGAGATGATTTTAAGGTTTTTAGTGTTGTGTAAGTTGTGTGTTTGCTTTTGAGCTGGAGATGGTTTTAAGGTTTTTAGTGTTGTGTAAGTTGTGTGTTTGCTTTGAGCTGGAGATGATTTTAAGGTTTTTAGTGTTGTGTAAGTTGTGTGTTTCCTTTGAGCTGGATATGGATTTTAGTGTTGTGTAAGTTGTGTGTTTGCTTTGAGCTGGAGATGATTTTAAGGTTTTTAGAGTTGTGTAAGTTGTGTGTTTGCTTTTGAGCTGGAGATGATTTTAATGTTTTTAGTGTTGTGTAAGTTGTGTGTTTGCGTTTGAGCTGGAGATGATTTTATGGTTTTTAGTGTTGTGTAAGTTGTGTTTGCTTTTGAGCTGGAGATGATTTTAAGCTTTTTTTTGTGTTGTGTTAGTTGTGTGTTTCCTTTGAGCTGGATATGGATTTTAGTGTTGTGTAAGTTGTGCGTTTGCTTTGAGCCGGAGATGGTTTTAAGGTTTTTTAAAGTCGCTGCACGTCTATCATTCAGTGTCTGCTGGGAAACAGCTGACCTTTGACCCTCAACAGCAAAAAAACTGGCACATTTTGGGCTTTTCACGCTCACTTCAGTGCTCGCTGTCAGTCAAGCTTCAGGAAGTGACCAGGAACTCCAAGGATCTGTACAGATGTTAACAGTTTACACAGTGGATTAATAAAGGGTAACAGGACAGGTAAAACAAGGCGAGTGGGATGATAAGAGTACGTAGAGCAGGGGTGCCCGGACGTTTTCAGCATGCAAGCTACTTTTAAAATGACCAAGTCAAAGGTTGTTCTACCTGCTCTGAGATAGAACAACCTTTGGAAATGTTAGTGTTTTTTATGTTTACTGGGGGTAATAAACAAAAAGTGAGTGGGTTTACACAACCACGCTCTACAGTAGTCCTTCACTTATCGCAGGGGATCCGATAAGCGAAAAACCACGAAGTAGGGAGACAGTAGTTCAAGTTCAAGTACACTAAAGTATATTAAGGCTTTATAAATCCTTCCCAGTCTTGCAAAGTTCTAAACTCTTTAACCTATGTCATTTTTAACAACATATGTTGTTAAATTTTACTCACTAGCTCTGCAGAACAGCAAAAGCTCTGGTTCAGGTCCAACTCTGTTCTGTTCCGAGTCGGTTCGTTTCTGCAGACCTGTCCTGCAGCGATGAAGCCCACAACCAGTCCTCTAAACTCTTAAACCTTCTACTTTTAACAACATGCAGTACTTGTATGTACAGGAGCTACAGCATTTTATTTACCAGGCTCTGCAGAACAGGAGCTGCTCGGTTCCAGTCCGACCCGATAGATGAAAAAAGTCCCGGTACAGCATCACTGAAGTCCACCGCTCCATCCAGCTTGATGTGCACGTGCTGCTGCTCCAGGATTTAATCCACCACCTCTGTCCCGGTCTGGACCAGCACCATGCGACCAGAACCGTGCAGCCGTCTGTCGTCTGCAGCTCCCAGGATCCGGGTCACACTGGTTCTGGATCAGCTGCAGCTACTCAGCAGTGAAGATACAACTTGAAGGACGAGCTCAGCTTCAGGACTATTTGTGACTTTCCTGTCGGTCCTGTGAGCAACAGAACTTACAGAACTTCTGACTTTGCTGCAAAACGTTCCCTCCATTTGCAGCAAGCAGTGGTTGAAAGAGCAGCGCTGACTTCATGGGAAGTGAACTGATGGCTTCTGGGTAACGTAGTTCTTTAGACTGGAAAACAGTGAAGGCTTAATGAAAGAAAGCTGGTGGCACTTAAAAACAAAAAAAAATGTACATGTATAGTACTTTAAAAAAATGCGATATAGTACTTAAACGAACTGCAAAGTAGCGAGGGTCTTCTCAACAGTAGTTTCCATGTCAGTTTGGGTTGCCAGATAAGAAATTAACTATAGTCCTGTGTCTTTAAAATGATAATAATTTGACCTAAACCGTCATGTGCTGAGTGAAGTTATTCTAAGATGAGGTGTGTGTGGTGGTTGTTGAACATGTGCACAGAAAAGGAGGGGGTAAATGAGACGTTTTAAATGTATCTGGCAACCCTGATGCAGGGCTCCGCTGCATTCATTGTGCATGCAGCATCTGCGTGACAATTATCCAAACTGATGAATACACCAACATCTCTTTGGACCCTGGATTCTATTAGTTTTGCTCTTACTTGCTGAAAAGGGTGAGCAGCACAAAAAAACTCTCTGCCATTTATTATAACTATTGTTATTTATTATAACTGTTGTTAGTGCAGAAAAACTTTGGACTGCGGCCGCCTGTAGCATGCATGTGCAGCTTCACACTGGCAAAGCATTTCACACCTGATGTGGAGTGAGCACCGAAGAGAGGAGGCTGTGATTCCTGCTCATCATATCTAACATTTAAAAAGAGAAACGATGATTTTAAACAGCTCTGTTTTTTTTCAGGGTGTTGATGACATCACCATCTCACAGTTAAAAATGCTTGTTGTGACTAATGGCTTCACATCTTTCATGTGTGGAGAAAAAGATTAGTTACAAACATGACTTTTCAGTCTTTGTCGGGATAATTGTCGGTTCTGCTTCTCTTGTATTTACAGAAATTTAATTGTGAAGACGCCCAGTCCTAATGCAGGAGCAACCGTGAACCTCTGAATATACTGAACCATGAACAGCTAACCGGTGCCAACAATATACAGGGCGCTGTTAAAAAAAAATGTTCTCATTAATGGAGCCGAGTTAAACGATCTGATCTAATTGTCCACGTGTCGGGGAGTTTAAACAAACCTTCTGCATAATGACTCTCAGGAGTTTACACATTTAGGCTTAGGATGAATAAAGATAAAATGGCTCTGGTCTTGTCATGTTTTCATAGTTATCATCACGTCACCGCTTGTTCACTTGATGAACTCATCGTAAAACAACAAGCATGGAGGAGGGGAGTCTAGAAATGAAACTAAGTTTAAGAATTATTGCATTTTTGTTGGCAAGATTGTTAAAATAAGAGAATATATTAATCCTGAACAAATGTTTTCATTATTGAAGCTGTTTTTGTTGTCATATCGTTTGTGTTTTATTAACATCTTAGCAGTAACCATTTATTTGAGCATGCAGCTGCATCCAGGTGTAAGATATCAAAAATTCAGTTGCCGTGTCAAAGTTCAAGATGGCCACCACCATTTAGAATACAGAACATCCATTGATAAGTTTTTTAAAAATTTCAATAAAAACAATAGTAAAGATAGTAAATGTTGCTGTATTTATTTATTTGTTTTTGTCAGAAGATTAAAGGCATGTCAAACAGTGCTGCCTCTAAAGTTGGTTCTGTTTGAACCACTTGTCAAACTTAAGGCCAAATGCGGCCCTCGTTGACATCTTATCCAGCCCCCAAGATAATATGATAAACGTAAAATACTTTTATCACTTGAATTTTTTTCAGTAATCTTTATGTCGAAAGCGCAACAGGGAACGTCAAATGAGACCAATTAAACTTTTGTTGAAGAACCTGCAACCAAGAAAAGATGTTGGGTATCTAACTTGAGTTAATGTAGATTCTGAAACCGGCCCTTAGTTTGAAAAAGGTTTGACTTTTGACCCACATTTGTGAGTCTGACATAGACGTACCTCTGAATCCATAAATTGATGCTTTCTGCAGCTAAATTACTGGCACGTCTAAAAGACAACCAAGTCATGCTTCATTAAATCTCATGCTGAAGGGAACTTCTTAAGACAGGATTGGGTGTTTTAGCTCCATTTCTAGCATGGAGTATTGGCACGTTGGAAAAATAACTTCACCTTTGGGAGATTGCATCCAAGTGAAGATTTAACACAATCTTCTAGATTCCTTGGAGAACCTTTTACCATATTTTCCGATGTATAAGTCAAAGTTTTTTTGCACAGATTTGCCAGTTCTGCGACATATATGCGGATGTGACTTATACATGTTTTTTTTTTCCATATTCATATTGCAATTTTTGACTAACGTTTTTATTCATACTGACATGAACCAGAGTAAACATTACCATTTTCAGCCTCTAGAGGCACAAGAGGGCTCTCTAGGATTTTGACAACTACCGTTACGTGTATATGTTGTTCTTGTACCGCTACCCCGCCAAACATTGACCCTTAAAGTGCATTTATTAAGGAAAAAGTTAAACTGAGACACACCTTTGCTATAATGTCGAGCAAACAAATAATCAGTTTTAAGTGTTATATTGGTAAATTTCAAAGAACTGCAACAGCGTGTCCTCCCATGCGTGCTTCCGTGCCTGCCAATCGATTTTTGGCACAACACCGGCCGATGTTTCCCGGGGGTCTGCGGTGATGCAAAATAAACACGACTTATACTCTGAAGGTACTAATTTTATATTTTATGTGAATGTTTTTGCACAGTGCCCTGAGATGACTTGTGAATTTACATTGTATAAGCTGAACTAAACTGAAACTGAATTGAATATTCTGGTGTTTCCCTTTGTGTAGAACAGAAAACTATTCTAATTTTGTCATTGTGTCCTTTCTCGTGTACAGTTCTTCGAATGTGTAATTTATCAGAGACTCTTGCATTAACATCCTTACAAAACCTAAGTGTCAATCAGCCAGCGTTAGGCTTCTATTGGGTCAAATGGATTACGTCTGTTTGTGTGCGGTGTCTAAGTGTTCACCCCCTTGCATGTTTTACCCTTGTATCACTATTATAAATTAGATATGGTCAATAAAAAGTGTCCTTTTTGACAGGAAAGCACCCTCTTCTGTGAATAAGTTAAGTTTCAACAATGTTATTTAAAGAAAATAAACGTGATTGCATAGACATTTAACGTATTTAGAACAACTGTCCTACATCAATTTGGAGATTACTGAATTTTTGTGATGGATACAAAAGGATTTCCGCTGTCCTAAACATCTCTACAGTAAATGTTTGTCTTCCCTCCACTGTCTTTTTAAGAGTGAACAGCCACAGTCGAAAGTAAAACGGTCAATTTGAAATTAAAACAATGTGCCTTGTTTGAAATTGGCCCCTAACCCATTAGTGTTAGTGGGTTGGCGCTATTACTTCAAAGACTCGAACAACGCTGCATGATGCCCCGCCTACTTTCAGTGGGGAAAGCAACGTACAAGATGACCGAACCACTGAGAGCGGATTCCATAAAACCAAGCAACTGAAGTCCAGGTCCACAGAAAGTTCAGAAAACTCTCCATCAGGACCACGTTAAAGAAGTTAAGAAACTCTTGTTGCTTGAAAACAAAATACGAAGTAAAGTCGTGAGACCTTTTTTTATTGTAATCTAGTTTCATTTATTTTAGGTGGATTTTCAGAGAAGTCCAACAAAATAAAATTCTTTCAGCTGCTCTCTTCTTCAGGGGTCGCCACAGTGAACTAAATCACACGAAGACTTGTCCTTCCTCTGTGTGGAGCAGAGCTGCCATCTAGGCACCCAGGGGAGCAGATGGTGGGGGTTAAGAGCCTTGCTCAAGGGCCCAAAGTGGGGCACATGAGGATGGAGACAGGTGTGGGTGTTTCACCTTACCCATCCACATTTTGATGTTTTCAGTACAGGGGGTTGAACCGGCGACATTCCGATCACACGGCCACCTTCTCTAACCTCTGCGCCACCACTCCCCCAGAAGTCCAACAAAATGTTTAGTGTTTATTCTTCTGATCTCTGGAACAATGTGGTATAAAAGACTGCACTAAACTGGTTCAGCTCTTACAGGAGTTTCTCTGTAAGCCTTGGATAATCTGTTTCCTCTTCTGCCCCCACCCGCTCACTTGTGGCGTTCCCCAAGGATCTATTCTTGCACGCATTTCATTTTCCATCAATATGTTCCTTTTTAGGCTAAATTTTTAGAAAATTCTACATCTTTTTTTTTCCATTCTTTATGCAGATGACACTCTGATTAACTTTTACTTGAAGTGCGATAATTCTTTTTCACTGAAACTCCTGCTTGACTGCCTCAGTTCAGTTAAAAAAAATAAAATTTAAAAAAAAATAAAGAACTTGGATGGCTTCAAACTTCCTTAAATTTTAATGAGGACAAAGTTGAAGTCATCATTTTTGGTCCCAGTGAAAACCACAGTGCTTTTCCTCTAGATTTGTGTAGTCTGGAGCTGTTTGTGAAATCTCATGTAAAAAATAAAAAAAAATGGGGGTGAAACTTGATTCAAATCTTAATCTTGAGAAACAGATGAGTTCTGTAATTAAAAAAATAGCTTTTAAACCTGGACTTTTCTCTAAATTGAGCTTGTTTATACACTTTGATGACTTTGAACAACTGATTAATGCTTTTATTACCTCCCACTGTAACTCTCGTCAGTGTTAGCCAGGCCGGTCTCTGACTGCAGCTGGTCCAGATCACTGCAGCTCATCGTTTAACACAAAAAAAGCGTGAACATATCTCCCCGGTGCACGCTTCCCTTCACTGGCAATTTATTCAATTTTAGCATTGATTTCAATGTTTTGTTGGAATGGACGGGCTTCTGAGAGTTGACACTTTTGATTTATTTTATGCTTTTAGCTTTCATTTTCATGTGCCATATAAATAGATTTAATTTGATTTAGTGCTTAAAACTAAACATGTCGTGGTTTACATTGTTGCCTCAGAGCAAGCCTTGAACTGCTCCTTGGTTCAAGTCCTTTGAAGCCAAGCCTTCAGAACCAGGCCTCCTTTGAAAAGGAGATCTGTGATCTCAATGGGGTTTACCTGGTTATACAAAGGTTAATAAATAAAATAGCCCCATATGTAGCTTTCTGTTTAAGGCTATTAGACGTTCAGTGCCTGCATGCTGTTGAGCTCTGACATTTTTCTGTTGTGCATAAAGTGCTTATCCAATAATCCAAACCTGATTTCAAGTATTTAACAGATTTATCTGTAGTGATCCTGCTTTCCAAAGGTTTTTACCCTCCAAAGACACTAGGAGACAAACATAAAACATAGGTATTTGCCTAAAAATAATCTAAATATATACTTGCACCCTTATATTGATGTCTCAAATACACCTGCGATGTGGGCAGAGCTGGGCAACAAAATATTGTGCACTGCAGTACAATTACTGTATGTACAACTACAGGTAGTCCTCGAGTTACGGCGGTCTCTACCTACGGCGCTCCGGACTTACGAACGGCACCCGATGACGTC
>JARVGS010000548.1:4916665-4926747 GCA_031762315.1 Hypsolebias antenori | reverse complement strand
CGAACGGATCGATTTACGAACGGTTCTTAGGTCCGGAACCCGTTCGTAACTCGAGGACTACCTGTATATATACTGTACCGTATTTTCCACCATATAAATCACATCAGTCCAAATATAGCTATGTTCACATGGACATAAGTACTGTAATTGGATTACACGGCCATTCGGAATAAAAATGCGTTATGTAAACGCCCCATTAGTCTTTGTTGATTCAACTCAATCCGAAAAAAATTGTAATCAGAATGAGACCCGGGGGTTATGCTGATTCATAATCCGAATGGTGCACATGTAAACACTTAATCTGTTAATTTTCTTTTTCCAGTCGTGAAAAACTGACCTAACGGGCATGTGCGACCTTTGGCTACCTCACGCATTTCCACCTGGCTAATGCTAATAATATTAACTATTAACTTCAATGGTCAAATCAGCTGCATTTTGCTGGGGCGGCGCAGCAAATTGAAGCTGATTTGACGGTTGCTCCAAGTGAGCTAGATGAAGGCGGCATCTATGGCAAGCCAACTGTGTTATTTATTAGCCACGTCTACTTATTTCACGACACAACGGCATGCCATACAACTCGAATGCCATTTAGCGGCTGAAAATGGTAGTGTTCAATATTTTCAATGTTAAAATGAACAAAAACTCATATCTCAGCCAAAAATTGGTTTATAAATGTGGGAAAAATCCATAAATATGTCGCTTCAGCGTATAAGTCGCAGGGCATGCAAATTAGACAAAAAGGTGCAACTTATATGCTGGAAAATATGGTACATATATGTATATGTATATACAACTGTACAACAGTACAGTCTTGCAAGCTATGCTTTTAAAAATTTGAATAAAAAAAAAAAAATGTGGCCACACGGCTGACTGGGGGCTAACGCTCAAAATTCAGCGAGACGACAAACAAGAAATTGAGGATTTTCTTTCAGTTTTCACATCTTTGAGTCAACAACTTTTCTCCAACAACCACAGCTCAGTGGCATTTGAACGTTTCTTTAAAATGGTCATGAGATGAAACGTATGGTTTGCGTTTATCAGAGTTTAAACGTTAGTTTTCTCACCTGCTAACCTCTCGAATTACCCTTTCTGTACCGCTCACGTTTCCCTTTCTCATCTTTCTCTCCTTTGCACCTCGTGGTTTTCATCCCGACTGCGTGTGCATGTGTGTGTATTCGCCTGATAGTTGTCGGAGTGAACAGCTGCATTATATACATGCATTATTGATGCAGGCGGCACTCCGATTAACGTACACAAGCTGCAACCGCTCGCTCAAACTATAAAAACCATAGAATTACTGAAAGTCAAATGCACTGTATCAAAAAACTCCAAAATTAAATAAGATTTTTTTTACAACACTGAATTTGTATAAGAAGTTGATTGAAATGCACAAACTAAGTTATGTTGCAGCTCTTAAACTTTGTTGAGATAAGAAGTGGATGTAATACAACTTATTAGAGGAAGAAAACCCAAAGAGTTAAATGACTGAGGATGGACTGCAGGGAGGAGAACTCTGCTTTTCTTTTCCCAGGACTTTGTAAGAGCCTCATTAAATATGTATGATGTTTGGAGCAGAGCAGGAAGTGGGACTCCACAATCAGCACCTGCAGCTCCGGGGCTGACAGGCCTCTCCTGGAGCTCCTCGTCTTTTCCCCTCAATAGTCCGACGTTCTCCCAACATCTGTTAAACTCTCCAGAGGGGAAACATGTTTTCTGTTCTCCTCCTCTTATGTTTCTCACACTGTCCTCCTCCTTCCTGTCTGTGGAAATTGCAGAGCTTCATTATCTCGTTTGACTGGAAGCTTTCATCCTGCTGCTTCAAGAAAACAACAAGTGGTGCATTAAAGCCACTCAGAGCCCCACTCATGCTTTGTTGTGATGTTTGTGTCATCAGGGGATGAAGATCCGTTGTCCGGGTCGTTCTCAGCGGCATGAC
This sequence comes from Hypsolebias antenori, assembly GCA_031762315.1. NCBI lineage: Eukaryota > Metazoa > Chordata > Actinopteri > Cyprinodontiformes > Rivulidae > Hypsolebias > Hypsolebias antenori. Next base: position 4,924,811 of record JARVGS010000548.1, on the reverse strand, counting down.
GGACAAACGGAAAGCGGAGCGTGATAGCCGCCTTGGAGGAGCAACAATCGGCAACAGGTGTGTGCGAGCGTCCATCTTCACGAGAAGTGTTTTCATGTGGTTAGGACACCAAATGCGTCTGATAAGATTTAGAGAATTCAAAGTGAGAATGAGACCAACGGTGAGGCGGCGCGGGGTGTGCGGTGGTTTATCCTGAACAGACGTGAAGTGGAGCTCAGTCTAATCTGGCTCAGCAGGAGTGACGCACAAAGTGTCTGTCAGAACCTGCAGACACACTCGGTAATCCCATTTCCCTGCTCTGCGAGCGTCTCTGCATGCGTGTGTTTCCACTGATGGGCAAAAGTGGAGAGTCGTCTGTGTTTAACCATAAAGATGTCCTCAACGTTCAGTCCTAAAATAATGTTTTACATTTCTAATCTACTGAGAAATCGCATGAAGCACATTTATCTTAATCTGCTGCGCTACAGTAAAAGCTTATTATCCTTAAAGGAATGCATATCACCTGCTGCCATCCATAAAATGAAATTATGCAGAGAAACTAGCCATTTTCGTCATCTTTTAATCAAAATTATGCAGAATCTCTTTCAATCGAGATCTTCTTCTGTTAGTATGTGTTGAAGATGACTGTCCTCTACAACCACGCCAAGTTTAACTTCAACATCTGTAAAACTGACGGAGTTATTATCTCAATGATGGCTAAGGTTGATTAGCAGTGGCGGCTACCTTGAGGCAGGTTGGCTCCAACAGGTAAAGGTTTGTAGACGCACATCCAGTGCTTATTTTCTGAAAGCTTCAATAAATTCCATCCAGTGGTTCGTGAGATATTTTGCTAACAGGCAGGCAGATTTGAGTGCAAAGCACAATCAGTTTGTACTCTGTATATAAGATGGAGGTGACTCTCACCTGCTAACGTGTGAAATCTTTGCTTCTTCTCTGAACAATGGACTGTCACAGCTATTCTTGTGTTTGATAAGGCTGCCTAGCTGCGTCGGCCATCTCGAATGTGGTTCACTCAAAAGCGAATCAGTCGTAGATGTACGTCCGTCACGGTTGCATGAGGTTTGGACCCAGGAATGCAGACTGATGGGAGGAGCTCTAAAATTAAACTTTATTGTAAAATAAAACAAAGGCAGAACTTGAACTGAAGGCAGGTCCAGAGAGACGCCGAGGAAACGGGACTTGACATGTCGGATGTGCAACGCTCCACTCTGGAGTGAAACCTGAGGAGTTAAATCAGACGTGGGCAACATAAGACCCGAGGACCAAAAGTGGCCCTTGGACAATCTCTTTCCAGCCCCCAATATACGTACCGTACTTTTCACCCAATAAGTTCCATCTTTTTGCATAAATTTACATGCCCTGCGACTTATATAGCGAAGCGACTTATTTATGTCTCCTCCCCCATATTTTTAACCAATTTTTGACTATTTCATTAATTCTGACATGGAAAATATTGAACTCTACCATGTCCAGCTGCTAGAGGGCTCTCGACTTTATAGCAAGCCAAGTGTCTCATTAATAGGGAAAAGTGGCTATTAATGAGACACTTGGCTTGCCATACAGGCCACCTTCATTTCACGCTGGAACTCCTGGAGCAAACGTCAAATCAGCTGCATTTCATCACACCACCCCGGCATAATGCAGCTGATTTGACTGTTAAAGTGCATTTATTAAGGAAAAGTTCAACTACAACACACCTTTTACTATAATTTCGAGCAAACAAATAATTGTTTTTAGGTGGTTATCTTGTTAAATTTCAACAAAATGCACAGCGAGTCCTCCCTCTGCGCGCTCCAGCAGCTGCGAATCGATTCTTGAAATGCAGCTGATTTGACCGCTAAAGTGCATTTAAGAAAAAGTTCAACTGAGACACACCTTTGCTATGATTTTGAGCAAACAAATAATTGTTTTTAGGTGTTAATCTTGTTAAATTCTTGTTAAAGTCCTCCCGTGCACTAGGGCTTTGACTACTCGAGTAATCGACACATCGATTCCTAGGACATCTATCGAGTTTTTTAATTTCACGTCGAGTATTCATAGTGACGTCATCGCGGCGCAGTTACACAACAGAAAATGAATCAACTTCCTGTTTGGAGCGCGTTGCAAACCGTGTTACACCAAATTCTGTGACCACCGTATATTGTGACCATAGTGGGTGGTGTTGCATGCACTGTTGCAGGTGCAGGGTTGTCGACTGCCCCACTGTTTTTTAGTTTCGTTTTTGACGTGCTGCACGTTTCTTTCACTTTTGCGGCTTAATAATAATAACCAATAGTTTTGGTTTTCCTGTGATTCATCTGCAGTAATGAATGGTAGTCCAGCATAATATACACTCCTAATGTTTTGATGTTGTTTTTATTTGTTTTTTGGTAAATATTAAATGACTTTTTTGTTTTTGTTTTTTGCGTTTTTTTATTTATTTAATTTTTTTGCATCTTAAGATCCTATGACATCATCAACTACTCGAGTTCTACTCGAGCTTTATTATGTTAATGTCGAGTTTAAAAATTATGTATTCGTTCAACCCCTACAGTGCACGCTCCCGCGGCCGCCGTTTGGCAGCCAATCGATTTTTAGCGCAACACTGGCCCATGTGGTCAGCGGTGACGCATAATAGATGCGACTTATACGTCAAAGCAACTTCTTCGTTTTTTCCACTTTATTAGACATATTTGGACTGAGGCAACTTATATGGTGGTGTGACGTGTACGGCAGCAAGTATGGTACTTAATTGAAAAGAAATCAACTTTTAAATAAGTTGATGAAAATCTGCTTTTTATCAGAGGAAATCTAAATTAAACGTCCTGGATTAACACAGCAAAAACATTTGAGTTAATTTAAAAAAAAGGCTAACCCATCTTTTTAGTCAACTTGTTTTTAGTTTTAATTTTTTTTAATTGTTTATTTTTTGCATATTTAAAGTAGCAAAATATTTTCACAAGATAAAGTTTACATAGAGTAAGTTTTGCATCCTAAAGATTATTGGCAAGATGCATTTTTTTATCAAGCATGCTAACTATGCTACAGCAAGACAAAGCCTGAAAAAAGTCTCCTAGAATTACTGTTTTAAAGAAAATTCATTTTCTAATTCTCTGTGAGGCCCTTTGCTTTCAATATCTTGATTTGGCCCTTTGGAAAATAAAAAATATTGCCCACCCCTGGGTTTAATGGACAGGGGTTTTTGAACAGGAGTGATTGGAAACAGAGAACAGGTGTGGATTGTTGTGGCAGGGAAACTGACTGAGGAAGAAGTGGCTGATGGTGCAAAAGACAAAACAAACTGTTCAAACAAAACCACAAGTAGAATTATAAATAATCAGAAAACACATAATAATCTAAACATGATTAATAAATAAATCAAGTATTTACTGAAAACATCCAATGATTACTTTCAGGAAGTTTCAGTCTGACCTGTTCATGAGATATTTTACTGATACTACAGACATTCAACAAGTGCAAAAACATTATCGCCCTTTATGACCTGCGATAATAAACTGCATCTTAAAGTTTTCAAACTTCTACATGATGCTTAAACACAATGTCTTTCTGGGTGATAGGGATTTGAAGTTGTACCTTTTGTCATCTCATCTAATCAAATCTTGAGAAAATTTGACTTTATCTGTAATTAGGATTCTGACATGTTGTAGATGGAAAAATGACTGGTTCCCAGCCCTGGGCCTTGAGGAACACCATCCTGCATGCTTTACTAGTTTCCCTGCTCCAACGCACCTGATTCAGTGATTTAATTACTTCAAGTTCTGCAGAAGTTTGTTAATCACCTGTTTATTCAAATCAGGTGAGTCAAAGCAGGGAAACGACCAAAACGTGCAGGATGGTGTTCCTCAAGGACCAGTGTTGGGAACCACTAATTCTAGGCAAATCTTTAAACGATCTGAATTAAATTTTAAGTACTTTACAAAAACTATAAATCTGAGGGGATGCTTGTATTTTTGTTTACTTAATCTAAGATTTCTGTATCTTATGGCTCCTTTGCAGCAGATTTACTGCTGCTCTTGTTGGATTGTATCTGTGGAATTCTGGAAACTTGGCACGCGAAAGGGAAAAATCAGCAGCATCGCCTGAAAGTAATGTTTAAAAATCAGCGACTTCTCGACACTATGAAGTTATAACAGTACAGGTATATAGAGAAAGAAAAAAGTGAGAGAGAGAGAGAAGTGATCAAAAAATACACTAGAGAGTAAGTGTGGACCGTGTGGGATCAACTGTAAATGTTGCTGCAGTCTCATTAGTGTGTGTGTGTGTATGTTTGTGTGTGTGTGTGTGTTTCTCTGCAGCATTTGTTATCCTGCCCAGCTCCTGTCTCAGCAATAAACAAAAAGCCGACCTTTCTGGCACAGACGGCTCTTTCCTGCAGCAGTTTGACATCCGCTATAGCTGCTGTTACTGTGTCTCTAAAATAAATTTCAGTTTGATCAAATGAACACTTCGGCAAATAAAGTGTAGGCGCATCGGAACGTCACGTGGACCAAAGCTCAGTACAACATAGACTCTGTCCACCCTGTTTCACGATCATCACAGTCATTTTGTACAGTTTGTATCTGATGAACCAATTAGACCAGAGCTGTCGGGTCTGGGCAGCTAATGGGTCCCCGTTGGGAAATCTACATTTTTACTTTGTATACAGATGCAGCTGTTGCTACTTTTATAATCAGGATGCAATACAATACAACTTTTTATGTAAAGCACTAAGAAATCACAAATATTGCACAAAAATTTCTAATGGAAAATAACAATAAAATCAAATAAAACAGCAAAATAAAAACTGTTTGAATGATAAGAACAAAAAACATGAAAGAATAAAAGAACATCTCAAACTGTGTTAAAAGCCAAAGAGGACAAAAATGTGTTTAAAGTGTGGATTTAAAAACAGGATGTGAGCTGATGTGTAAAAAAAAAAATAAAATAAAAAAATTTTAAAAACCTGCTTGTTTCAAAGTTTGGGGGCCAGCGACTGATCTGCTGATCTGAAGAGCGTGACGGCGAGCAGCAGCAAGACTGGCTCACATCGACATAACGTGCATTGCAACAATCTAAAAAATCCGTCACACAGTGACACAGTGAAAAACTCAAACACGCTGGTTTAAGCCACACAAGTGAGTTTTTAATAAGTGCTCAGCACGCTGATATACAAGCACGTAAGTTGTCTTACTCTGATGCCAGCCAAAAATTTTGTACACGCAAATTTCCAGCGCATGTTGAAGGGTTGCTGATAAGTTAGACATAAGTTCAGTTGAATTCAGTTTATTTTCTGTATTTCTTGCCCCATAAGTTGCATCAGTCCAAATATGTCTAATAAAGTGGAAAAATCCATAAATATGTCGCTTTGCCGTATAAGTCGCATCTATTATGCATCACCGCTGATGTGTCACGTTTGGTACACGTCACCACTGACAACCCGGAAAAGTGGGCTGGTGTTGTGCCAAAAATCAATTGGCTGCTAAATGGTGGCAGTGGGAACGTGCACAGGAGGACTTTAACAAGAATTTAACAAGATTAACAATTTTAAAACAATTGTTTGCTCAACTTTATAGTAAAGGTGTGTCTCAGTTGAACTTTTACTTAATAAACCCACTTCAATGGTCAAATCAGCTGCATTTCGCCGGGGCGGCGCAGCGAAATGAAGCTGATTTGGCTGTTGCGCCAGGCGAGCTGGACAAAGATGGCAGTCTATGGCAAGCCGACTGGGCCATTAAGAGCCACTTTGACCTATTATATGACACAACGGCATGCCATACCACTCAAGTGCCAGCTAGTGGCTGAAAATGGTAGTGTTCAATATTTTCAGTCAGAATGAATGAAAACAGTCCTATCTCAACCAAAAATTGGTTTATGAATATGGGAAAAATCCACAAATAAGTCGCTTTGGCGTATAAGTCGCAGGGCATGCAAATCTGGCCAAAAAATACGGTAAATTACATATTTGTCCTTACTATAACAAAGAGTTGCAAATCCTACTCAAACATAAATGGATCAAGACAGTCAGAATGTTGATGAGACTGTTAAATAGCTTTTTACTGTTTCTATGCTTAAAACAGCTAAGTTGAAGTGGCAAGTCCCAAATATCCTGTTTCTGCGTTTCTTGCGGGTTAAAAATTGAAAAGTTTGAGAACTCCTTCTATGGTGCAATGAGCTTTACTTTTAACTTTTAAACTCAGGGTATTATCTATAGAGGAAAAGGTGTAGTGTCCATCGCAGTTCTTCAATCGGCTTGAGGTTATGAGTATGTGTTTCCTGTTGTAGTAACATTTTAGACTGAAAGCGCCTTTAAAAAATTAAAACCTGTGCCTGTTAGAACAAACAAAAAGGTTTTCCCTTTATTTTTTACTTGGTTTTACAAAAGGTAATTTGTACCTCTTACTTCAGTGTGCCATATTTGGTATTTACTGCCTCTGTAACAACAGCTTTTCTTTTTATTAACACTGCAACATCAAGAGCAAAGTGTGATAAAAATACAGCGAACTCTGTGCACCAGTCCTCTAAAGTAGGCTGCATGTCAGACGAGCTTATATAACTGATTTCCTACATTCCATTGAACACATGCAGACTTGTAAAAATACCTCTTGTACCTCTTAACACATTTTAAATGTACTAAGAGTGTATGCTTCTGATAACTCATAGTAATTCTGTGAAGAGTTTAAACCATGATTTTAATGCATTTTTTTTATAAGTGCTTATCCTTTGTCATGTTTTGGTGTCTTTCACAAAAACAAAAAAAAAGAGAATGAGCTTAGCTGACTGGCTAAGAGGTGATTTTGGTGTATTTCCTTTCTTCTGATACTGTGATAGTTTTCTGCAGAATACTTTAGCGCCTACTAGTTTTGGTGGAAACCCTCAGTTTATTCAGCAGGTCAACAGAGAAACTACAATACAGTTGACAATCGAGCTTGTCAGACTCTGAAGAATAGTGTGCATTTCCACAAAGAGAAAAAAATGTCTTTCAAAAACACATTTTTGTGAATATTTTGTGCATTTGTACATTTCAGTTTTAATAATACATTCTCTGTTTAATAAAAGGAGTTGCATATAAAATGTGTTTGGCTTAACTTTATGTTCAGGTTCGGACAGATTTCTCACTTGAGAGCAACTAAGATGAGTAAAAATGTACAAAAAAAGAGTGGAGTGCTTTCAGTTTGAACTTTTTGTAAGGAAGTGGTTAAATGGTGTTCTTTTAAAAGATCAAGCGTTGTGTGGCTTAAAATGCCAAGTGGTGCTCTGCATATGTCAGCAAAACAAAATAAACCTTTCTTACTTTGAATTTCAGTTCTTTAAATAAATTGTGTTTCAAGAAGGAATGCTTATCACCCATCTTTCATTTCAGTTTCAAATAAGATAATCTTATGTAGAAAAATTCCAAATATGCAACCGTTCTGGTCAAACCTTCAAAATAACTGCAACCCCATGCAGTACTACACGTCAGACTAAATAATCTTATTAATAGCTTTAACTTACATCAAATATTAACTCAATATATGAAAATCTATGAGCTATTGTCATTCTTATGTCAACTTATGTTGATTAGCGGCGGTGGCCATTTTGAATTGGATCCATCGAAACGAGTTTTACACCCATTGATTATTTTCTTCTAAGACCACCTCAGTGGTTCATGTGATATGATTGACTGACATTTAATAGTAAAAGTTATTTTCTGCTCATTTTTAAAACTACTGTTGCCAGGTTTATTATAGTAAAATACTGAGACGATCAAAACCATAAAAATATGATGAGACCCGAATAAAAACAGCCATCATCTTCTGGATGCTCTCAATTCTAAATGTGAATGGTTGCAACGAGATGGAGTATGCACCAAAAAACTACAAGGATAGTGTGCATTTCACACAAAGAACGGTTTCAAGAAAAAGTTGAGCAATCAGTAGCATTAACAGGGCTAATCAACTGGTGGCCCGAGTGCCAAATCAGGCCCGCAGGTGGGCTCAGTTCAGCCCACCAATGGGTTTCTTTCTAAATAAATCTAGATTTTAAATCGTAAAACAAACTTACTTAATGATAATAACTGCTGGATGTCTGACCCCTGAGCTCTTGGATTTCAGTAACTGTGACAGCAGTTTAGTTGAATAGCCCTGACATGACATTGCCTGAATTGATATTTTTAAGGTTGGCTAAAGAT
>JARVGS010000548.1:4906233-4916565 GCA_031762315.1 Hypsolebias antenori | reverse complement strand
AACTGGTTGATCCACTGTGAGAAGGTGCTATTTATAAGACTGAGCTGAATACAGCATCTCAGACTGAGGAAGTCTTTTGGATGAAAGACGAAACATTTTAACAATTTTTTTGCTTTGTTTTGTTTTGTTTTTTGAATGTCCAGAGGACCAGACTTAGCTTTTTTTAGATGTTGTGATAAAAGTTTTGGCCATATCGTCCAGCCCTAATAAGTTCTGAATGTAGCTCTGACTCTAGTATAGACTGTAGCACAAACTGTAGTTGACAGTAGCTCTTACTGTAGTTCCAACTGTAATTCTGACTGTGGCTGTTATTGTAGCTCTGTCAGAACTACAGCCAGAGCTACAGTACTGACTGGAGCGCTGACATTACTGCTGACTATAGCTCTTACTATGATTCCGACTGTAGTTCTTATAGTTCTGATTATAGTAATGACTATCACTGACTGTAGCTTTGTATCAGGTACTGACTGTAGAACTACTGTAGCTCTTACTGTATTAGTGACTGTGGTGCTGCCTGTAACTGCATCTGACTGTAACTCTGTCTGTGAGTGTAGCTCTGACTATAACTTTGTATGTAACTTTGCCTGTAGCTCTTATTGTAACTTTGACCATAACTCTGCCTGTAGCTGACTGTAACGCTAACTGTATCACTGACTGTATATCTGTCCGTAGCTCTGACTCTAGCTGTGCATGTAGCTCTGAATGTAGCTTTGATTATAACACTGACTGTACCGCTGCCTGTAGCTGACTGTAACTCTGTAACTGTGTCTGCTACTCTGCTTGAAGCTCTGACTAACGCTCTCTGTACCTCTACCTGTAGCTATCTATGCCTGTTGCTCTGACTGTAAATTTGTCTGTAACTCTGACTGTAGCTCTGAATAACTTGGACTGTAACTCTGGCTAACTGACTGTAGCTCTTACTAACTCTGACTGTAACTTTGACTGTAGCTCTGACTGACTTTGTAGCTGTGAATGTTCTCTGCCTGTAGTTCTGACTAAAACTCTTACTGTAGCTCTGAATTTAGCTGTAACTCTAGTACTGACTCTAGCATAAACTGTAGTTCTGACTATAGTGTTTACTGTAATTCTGAGTGTGGCTGTTATTGTAGCTCCATCAGAACTACAGCCGAGCTACAGTACTGACTGTAGTGCTGATATTAGCATCGACTGTAGCGCTAACTGTTGCTTTTACTACAATGCTGACTGTAGTTCTTACTGTAGTTCTAATTTTAGTAATGACTGTAGTACTGACTATCACTGACTGTAGCTTTTTCTCAAGTACTGACTGTAGAACGGATTGTAACTGACCAATACTGATTGTAGTTCTGACTGTAGAACTGACTGTAGTTCTGACTGTGACTAGATTCAGAGCTACAGTCAGTACAGCAGTCAGTGCTATTGTCAGAAATACACTAAAATTACAGTCAGAACTACAGTAAGCATTATAGTCAATAAAACAATCAGAACTGCATTACTGAATGTAGGACTGACATTAGCACTGATTGTTGGAATGACTCGGGTAACAAATGCAAAACAGATTTACCTCTAGAGGGATGTAGAGAACAGAGATGGCAACATTCAAGCTTCCTGAAACTGCTTTCATGTCCTTCAACAACATCTGCTCTGTGTTCAGACCTGAAGACCAAAACACCCAGAAAAAAAGAATAAATACTCAAGAAAATATAATCAAATATTTCAAGGAATACTGTACCAACTTTATGTTCATTGAGGATGTAAACAATACTTTCCCTGTTGTACAAATTAGAGCCTGACTGATATGGAAATTTTGGCTATCGTCAATACCGATACTGGGCAGACAATGCCGATTCAATTCAATTCAGTTTATTTATAAAGCACCAAATCACAACAGAGTTGTCTCAGGGCACTTTACAGGAACGTTCACATAGAAAATCCAGTTAGTAAAGTTCTCTATCTAAGGAATCCAGCAGACAAGTTCAATCTTGGCTTCGTCACAGTCTCCCATCCTGAGAAAGCACAGTGGCAACAGTGGAAAGAAAAAAGTCTGTTTTAACAAAAAAGAAACCTCCAGCAGAACCAGGCTCAGGACAAGCGGCCATCTGCTTTGACCGGTTGGTTGAGAGGACAGGAAGGAGAGACAAACAAACACAGAATGTCAGGTCCAGATGTAGGTACAGGTGAACCTGAAATAAAAGAAAAACGTTAGGATATAAAAAATAATTACAAAAACAAAAACAGGTTGAGCAGAGTGAAAAAGTGTGGTCAGTTTGTCTTCCAGCAGTCTAAGTCTATAGTAGCAGAACTAAAGGACAGCTCATGAAACCCAAGCCGACACTAACTATAGGATTTATGAAAAAGGAAAGTCTTCAAACTGGACAATGTGTCAGCCTCATGGACACAAACTGGAAGTTGGTTCCACAAGAGAGGAGCCTGAGAACTGAAAGATCTTCCTCCCATTCTACGTTTGGAAACTCTAGGAACCACAAGTAAACCTGCAATCATTAATTTGATCTAGCTGGAGCTAGGTTGTTGAGAGCTTTGTAGGTATTCCAAATCCAACTCCAATCCAGTTTATCAGAATTCAGACTGTAAATGTTGTTGATCATTTCAAATTACTAATTTTTTAAATGATTGCCAAGAAACAACAAAGACGACAAATTTCCCTTCATTATTAGGTAAATTTCATCCCCCATGTTTCTCAACTCTACATACATTGACACACAAGTGACAATTTGCAGTTTTTAGGCAAACCTAAAAGGAAGAAGCGGGGTAAGGATGGATGGATTGATTGATGGAATGATTGATTGATGTTCCATGTATCTACAGGCAGGGGATTGACCTGAGAAAACTCGCACCCTTGGACAGAAGAGACACAAAATTACTAGAAAATACCCAAATGTTCACTTCATTAATGCTGAATTGATACTTGTGACTTGTATGGGACATAAGTATCTGCAAACGATTTGTCAAATTCCCCTGAAATCCATATACAGTAATTATATGCAAATTTATTTTTTGCATATTCGTCACAAAGTGTTCTAATTAAATCTGTTTGTTGCAGTTTATTGTTTTTGTTGCCAATCTGGTATTTGAGGTCTCCATATTTTTTTTGTCTTTGTATTTGTTGAACAAAATTAAGAGTTTGAGTCGGGTTTAACGATGGCGGCACTAGAGTGCGAGAACTTAAAAAAAAACTGTTCGGTTTCATGTGTGAGCTTCATACACAATCAGACTCCCTCAGCAGAACAAGAACCTTAACCTGGAACGTGGCGATGCAGCTCAGGACGGGCTGACGTTGCTGCTTTTAGAAACCCGTTGGTTACACAGCAAACAAGTTTCTTTTGTAACGCTGCAGTAGACCATAATACTGAACCACGTTGCTGGTTTTACTCCAAATAAATGATCAGTGCATCAAAAGTTCCTCATTTGACATTAAAAGTGACTGAATCAACGCAGATGGCAAATGTTTCAATCAATAACATGAACACTGGTCACTAAAAATATTAATTTTAGTCCTTTTTTTATGTTTGGTTTGTGTTTTCTGTGCATTAGATTATAAATGACACGTTCTTTGCTGAGAGAGAAACTTTTTTATTGAGCTTTGATTCTGTTTGTGTTCCTCCCACACCGACAACAATCTAATAATCTGAAGAGGAGGGGACACAGAGGAGACAATATATGGTCAATACTGGGATGATGGGAAATTTGATTTTGTCGGGGAGTTGGGATCGAAGGACTTAAAGCAGGACGTTTTTAAATCTGTGTCCCTTCAAACTGCAGGAGAAGAGTGGTTCTAATTGTTTCATGTTGTCAGCAGGTAATTTCCACATTAAGATAAACAGATACTCAGTTCTATTCTCTTTATAGTTCACATTGAAAGGATTCATTGTTTATGACAATTTCTTTTGATGGTCTAGATTTTCTGAAGATCTTTCAACGTTTATTTTGGACTTCTTTCTACTCAGTCTGTGCTCTTATACGTGAACATGATGGTATGTTGGGTTTGTTCTGGTTTGGAGAATGAGGTAAGTAGAGGCCAAAAGAAGTGTCCGGTCTAAAAGCACGGCCGCATCACTATATGAGAAGGCAAGTCTTTAATAGATTATTTTTTATTTCAAACTTGAGCGGTGCGGCTTCCTTTGGTTGAAGCAGGATTTATTTTAAATTCTGGTCTGTAATTTACCTTTTTTAAACCACTTTGACACGAAAGATGACATCAGGTTTTCTGTTCTTTCATATTGTATTCTCGTCAAATATGGACACAAACGGTCAAAATTAAACAAATAAATAAACATTATGAAATAAGTATCTAAGCTCATTATTATGAGAATTTTTAATATTCATTTATTTCATAATTGTGTTTTTCATGATAGCATATTTATTTCATAATGACACTTTTCAGCAGAATGACTTCAGCTAGAGCTGTCATTTCTAACACGGGCCCAAAGCCTGGCTCGACCCGAATTTAGGCCGGGCCATAGTAATGTGCTGGATGGGCGGGCTGGGTCGGTGTCTGGCTTTTAATTGGGTCAGCAGATCAGCCACGATCCAATTACATGGCAACATGCCTTGCCATACTATCCAACATATGGCAATGTGGCTTGCCATATATTTCAATTATATAGCAACATAGCTTGCCATAATATACAGTTATATGGAAACATGGCTTGCCATACTTTCAGATTATATGATGACATGGCTGGCCAAACAATCACTCCTCTGCATGTGGCCATTTCACCGCGAGCTAACTGGCCTTGAAAGAGGTCAAATAAAGGTCAGTTAAGCTTCAGATGAGCCTACCAGTATTACCAAGAAATGATCCATCACCCAAATGGACATTCAGCCACTGCACTAAACGGACGCATGCGGACGATGACCCAAACAGGTGAGATCTCAAAGCAGACATGTCAGAGCAGGGTCCGTGTCTGAATAAGGCAGAATGCAGACAGAATCAGGGATTTATTTATTTATTTATTCATTTTATAATGAAATACAAAACAATTAACATATATGTGACAAAAAGAAACAAAATATAAAAAGAAAGGTAGCAGATGAAGAAATTTAATGCGCTTTGACAGCCATGATAGGACAACCACCCCCTCAGCACCGATCTTCTGCTCCCTTTTACTCAGCCACGCGCATCCACCGTCAATAACTATAGAAGCAGTCAAAGCTTAATGACAAAGGTCAGTTTTTTTTTTTTTTTTTTTCCAGGTTCGGACCTGTAATTAGTGTTAATTCATTGGGTTTGGTGGGATTTGGAAATTATGGCTACGGGCTGGGACTGGGGCGGGTCTGATTACTTTTTTGGGGGCCCGAAAGCAACTCTAACTTCAGCTGTCAATCAACATCGGTGGGTTGGACCTGCACGCCCATTGGTTGATCCTTCACATCCATTCATTTTCCTGCGTAAAGCAGGTATAGCTAGCCATAGCAGCTAGCAACGACTTGTTAAGTCAACAGTCATGAAGGACGGCAGCGTCGCATGAACTTCGTTTAGCTCTGATTACTTTAGCAGATCAAGTTGAGAGGAATAGATTCTCAGAAGATACAGTTTTGAGTCGTGTTATACTGCCGTAAAGTGAGCTTCCACTAGGATCCGTGAGCCCTCACTGGTCCGATTGTGCACGTTTACACTATGAATTACGGTAGTAACGATGCGAAATTCTGCGAGTTGCTTTCAGAATAAAAGCTGAAAATAAAAGCTGTTAATTATGGCTCTCTGCGAATTGGTTTCAAAAGAAAAGATGTTAATTGTGTCATTCAGTCACTTTTTATCCCCCCCCCAGCTCTAAGGTCAAGGTCAAGGTCACAGTTTAACAAGGTCTTTGCTTGTCCTGCTATAGATTGCTGTAGAATAGTGGGTCTATGATGTGCCGTATGCAGAACTCCTGTTTTTCTTTTGTGTCTCAGATTAGTTTTTATCTCAACATGCAGTAATTAAACTGACAAACATTTTCTTTTCCTGCTGGAAAATCTTTAAAAGAGGCGACGTGCTTGATGTTCGAGGGGGATTACAGTCTCAGGTTTCCAGCAGCGCTATTATTACACCTGTTTTAGAGAAGAAGAAGAAAAAAGCTGACATTTTCTTTCTTGATCCCCCGTCTTGAATGCTGCGGTTGCGGAATAAGAATTGCTTTGCTGTTTTTTGATTTGCTGGGTTCAGACTTTGTGTGTTCAGTCAGTCAAAGCCACTGTGGAAGAAAACATATTTATGGAATGAGAAGGGCGTTTTGTGCCCCGTACTTGTGAGCTGGTGTGAATATTTAGACTCCAAAGACCAAAATACCCGTCTGCGTTGTGTTTCTGTAACCTGAGAAGGGGCTGGAAGGAGATCCTGTAAGTGAATATGAAGAGGGAGAAGCAGAACAGGAAGAAGCGAGGGGCTGCAGGAGGAACAGAAAAGCAGAGAGTGGGAGGAGAAGAGTCCACGCAGACAGATGGATGGGTAATGTGCTTATGAACAGAGATCCTGCTGGATCATGTCTGTCACTCCGCACTGATCACTCCGGCCTCTTCTTCTCACACTTGTCGTTTTTACTCACCTCACTCTGTTTGCCGTATTTCTCCTCCTCATCTTCTCTTCCTGCCTTTTGTTTTGTCTAATGGAAGATATTAATGCTTAGAATCATCCCCGTCTCTCTGCAGGCGACTTCCTTCCTGATTAGAAGAGATGAATGAAAGACTCACTTAACGGGGCATTTATTAACATAGACTAAATTTAGTTTGAGATGTCGGACTGTAACGTGAATCAAGAAACGAACATACTGATGAAGATGTAAATGGAAACATGAATGAATCTGAGAACATGCAACAGTGATGCATTCAATGAATTAAAACAGAGGTGCCCAGTATGTTGATTGCGTTCTATTGGTCGATCACAAAGGTCGTATGGGTAGATGTAATCGATTTAAAAAAAATAAACATCAGCCTATCATCCATCCTCACTATGAAATTTGTCACTTGACTGACATACAGAGCAGCCTGTCAGAGTTGATCGACTGTTCATTTGCCCTCGCTGTCTCTCAAACCTCCAGGTATTAGAGTAGAAGTTTTCTGGGGAACCCCCATTGGAGGTGTGAAATGCTCCGAAAGTGTGGTCGAACATGCGCACTCCAGGCGGCTACAGTCAAAAGATTTCCTGCACTAACAGTTGTAATCAATAACAGTTATAATCAATAACAACAGTTATAATCAATAACAGTTATAGTCAGTAACAACAGTTATAATTAATAACAGTTCTAATCAATAACAGTTATAATAAATAACAGTTATAATCAATAACAACAGTTATAATCAATAAGTTATAATCAAAACAACAGTTATAATAAATGACAGCAGTTATAATAAATAAGTTATAAATAATAGTTATAATAAATAACTGTTATAATAAATAACAGTTATTTAGTATAACTGTTGTTATTTATTATAACTGTTATTTAGTATAACTGTTGTTATTTATTATAACAGTTATAATCAATAAAAACAGTGATAATAAATAACTCTTATAATAAATGACAACAATTATAATAAATAACAAGTTATAATGAATAACAAGTTGTAAAAAAAGTTAAAATAAATAACATAATAAATAACAACTTTTATAATAAATGACAACTGCTATAATCAATAACAACTGCTATAATCAATAACAACTGTTATAATCAATAACAACTGTTATAATCAATAACAAGAGTTATAATAAATAACAAGTTATAATAAATAACAAGAGTTATAATAAATAATGAGTTATAATTAATAACAAGAGTTATAATAAATGGCAACTGTTATAATCAATAACAGTTATAATCAATAACAGTTATAATCAATAACAGTTATAATCAAAACAACAGTTATAATAAATGACAGCAGTTATAATAAATAAGTTATAAATAACAGTTATAATAAATAACAGTTATAATCAATAACAATAGTGATAATAAATAACTCTTATAATAAATGACAACAGTTATAATAAATAACAAGTTATAATGAATAACAAGTTATTAAAAAAACCCAGTTAAAATAAATAACATAATAAATAACTTTTATAATAAATGTCAACTGTTATAATCAATAACAACTGTTATAATCAATAACAACTGTTATAATCAATAACAACTGTTATAATAAACAACAAGAGTTGTAATAAATAACAAGAGTTGTAATAAATAACAAGAGTTATAATAAATAATGAGTTATAATAAATGACAACTGTTATAATCAATAACAGTTATAATCAATAACTGTTATAATCAATAACACCTGTTATGATAAATAACAACTGTTATGAAAAATACTTTGTAATAATAGATAACAAGTGTTATAATAAATAACGAGTTATAATAAGAGTTATGACAACAGTTACAATAAATAACAGTTATAATAAATGACAACAGTTACAATAAATAACAGTTATAATAAATGGCAACAGTTACAATAAATATCAGTTGTAATAAATGACAACAGTTATAATAAATGACATCAGTTATAAAAAATAACAATTATAAAAAATAAGTTATATAAAATGACATCAGTTATAATAAATAACATCAGTTATAATACAAACCGGATGTGTAAAGGTATATAAAATAGTGTTTGAAAAAAACGCTATTTTAAATTGATAGTTAAAGATTTAAACTCAATTATCCACAAAATTATTTACAACAGGTAAGCTATTAATCGTTCAGTACCTTACCCTTTTCAAAATACAGTATGTAAATATTCACTTTAATAAATGTGTTTGCTTGTAAGATGATATGGCATTACCTAAAATATTAGAAAACTCCACAATGGCCCATTAGGACACACTAAAGACCCTGAGTAGACCCGGGTCCATTACACCCCAGAGACCACCGCAGGCTTTTAACAGACCTCCATGACAACCAGCTGCTTCACTGCTGAGCATCAGGGACCCATTTAGAGAAGAGAACTTTGTTATTAGAAATCAGGAACCATCGATAATGATGGTTGTTGTATCAAATGGCTCATTAATCAGACTGAGAGCCCATCAGGTGCCACGAGTGACATCACAGTTGGCCACAGTCCAAGTTTGATTCACAAACCAGATCATTTCGCTCATTCAGAGAAAACCCGTTCAACTCGTTCAATGGATGTTCTTAAAAATATCAAATAATAAGCAGATTTTATTTTTCTCTGAGCTTGATGTTCTGCTTTGTTCTTCATCTTAGTTAACTTATTGTTTACTGATAAATTCAAGGAATTACCCAAATAATTGACACCCCCACCAGACCTAACAAGCATTGTCATGAAAAATCTTCCATTTTAGACCTCTTTTTAACAACTATGCCCCATAAATTCCCTGGTTTGGTTGTTTTTCCTGATGATATGAGTGATCATTGCATTATCGGAATTATCAGAGACATTAAACTGCCTCGCTCTAAGCCCAGATTTATTCTAAAAAGGGATAAGTTTGTGGCAAAATCCAATGCAGACATGTTCCTGTTTTGGGGATTGTACATCGCTTTATAATCTAGCTGTTTTTGTTTCATTTTTATTACGATTTTCTTTCATTTGTTCTTCTCAGTTTAAATAAATGCTTCCTTCTATGTCTATCTACAGTTGTCTTTGTTGTCCACTGTTGTCATCAAATCAGGTCTCTCGTGTAAGTGAGTCCCCGAGGCTCAATGGGACTGACTTGTATAAATAAAAGTTGAATGAATTAATTTGTCAACTGGATCACTGACTATCATGTAGAGGCGGGTCACTGGTTTGTGTACCTCAGGCTTTCAGCTCTGCTCTTTTTATATGAGCTGGTTCTGTGGGCGTCTTTGGGCCAGGACCTGGGCCAGTTTGCAGCCATGTGGGAAACAGTGGGATGCAAGTCAGTTCCTTTAAATTTAAGGCTGTTTTTTTTTTGTTTGTTTGTTTTGTTTTTGTGTGTGGGGTGGGGGGATGTTGAAGTCAGAGAATTCCAAGTATCTTGGAATCCAGTTCTTGTTGTGTGATGGACAGATGAATCTTGAGAAATGAAATGAGCTCCCTCAGTAAGGGGCCTGAGCTCAGCTTTAGAGATGAAGAAAGGAGCCTCTTTACGCAAATCCTCCTGGAATGAAACATTGGAGCAGACCCAAAACTCACTGAAGGGATTATATATCCTTTCTGGGGGACCCTCCAGGATGAGCTGGGGAGTTACATTGAGCTGGCTGTCCTGTTTCCCTCCTGGACCTTTTACCTCTGTGCCTCAACCTGGATAACCAAAAATGTAACTGTAATTGAAGTTGGGCTTTATCCAAGAACTTTACACATCCAGTCAAATGTACATTTGAAGCCAGAAAAATGGGTACCAGGAACACCAAAGTTCATGCTCATTAATCCAGGTATAAATCTAAC
>JARVGS010000548.1:4874791-4887766 GCA_031762315.1 Hypsolebias antenori | reverse complement strand
AAATGTATGCTGGCGTTGTTTTAGGTTGTAAATAACGCGTTTAAAAAGACGTTACGGCCGCCATGTGCTTTCAGTTTAAGGCTGAAAACTCGCGTATACGGCCGCCATGTGCTTTCGGTTTCGGTATCCGGCCGGGCCGTTAGAACGAAACTCGGCCGTAAACCGGGGACTACCTGTACTTGTTTTTCTATTTTTTTTTGTTTCTATTTCTTTTCTATTTCTCTTTGCTTTCTTTCTCTTGTCTTTCTTTCTTCTTTCTTTCTATAAACTGACTGGAAACACAAAAGATAAGATACTGTATTTGTTCAGTGCATTTCTTAAAAAATCAACAAGATAACCACTTAAAAATAATTATTTGTTTGCTTGACATTATAATAAAGATGTGACTCAGTTGAACTTTTCATTTAAAAAAAATTCCTGTAATGGTCAAATCAGCTGCATTTCACCTGGGTGTCGCCGTAAAATGCAGCTGATTTGATGTTTGCTCCAGGTGTTCCGGAACGAGATGAAGGCGGCTGTGTATGGCAAGCCAAGTGTCTCATTAATAACCACTTTTATCTATTAATGAGACATTTGGCTTGCCGTAGAGGACCCTCTAGTGGCTGAACATGGTAGTGATCAATATTTTCCATCCCAGAATGAATAAAATTGTCAGATCTCAGCCAAAAATTAGGTTATAAATATGGAGAAAATATGTATTAGTCGCTTCAGTGTGTTAATTCACAGAACTTGCAAATTTATGCAAAAATTTGTGACTTATACAGTGAAAAATATGGTAGTCGTTCCACAAGTAGCCACGATGGACTTTAAGTTCTGTCATTTCGAAGTCTTCTCCCTGAAAATCTCCTCCCCTCTCCCCATCAGGACATCGTGATGACGCTGAAGGAGAAACTTTCTCTGAGTCGGATCGAGCACTTCTCCCTGGTTCTTGAGCAGCAGCACAGCAGCAGCAAGCTCCTGCTGCTGCACAGGGACGAGAGGATACAGCAGGTACACCGTCCGAGGCTGAAGCCTTCCGCTGCTGCTAGAAACGTGTTTGTAACTCGTGCACGTGTGTGCGCAGGTGGTCCAGAGGAAAGAAGTTCATGACTACAGGTGTCTGTTCCGAGTTTGTTTTCTGCCCAAAGACCTCCGGACTCTGCTGGAGGATGACCCCTGCACCTTCGAGTACCTCTACTTGCAGGTGTGACTCTACTTTAAAGCAAACTAGAGAAAATGCAGCATGAATGCTTATTGCTTCTGAACTTGATGAAAAACAGCTGAAATTACCTAAAAACATTCTGAAATGTAGCTGAAATGGAAGAACAAGCTTAAGTTAGAAGAAAGCAGAAAGAACAAATATTTGCTGAACTTGGTTTAAAAAATGCAGGAATTAGCACAAAGATTTGTAAATTTGCTAAAATTAAAAAAAAAAAAAAAAAAAAAAAGCTAAAATGAGCAAGAAATAGCTGAAAAGTACATGGAACCACAGAGAAGTTTAAATTACCAGAAGGAAGTGGAGAGAGCACAATTGTGCCGTTAGGCTGAAAGAAGCAGAAATTATCACAAAAAGTGGACATTATCTGAAAAAAGCTGAAATTAGCAGAAATCAGCTGAAAGGTTTAAAAAAATCGGAAAGAAGCTTAAATTAACAGAAAGACGTTGAGAGCACATTTTTGCTGCATTAGGCTAAAAAAAAACTTTGAAACAAGAGCAAGAAATGTGGAATTAGCTGAAAATGCTAAAATTAGCATAAAACAGCTAAATAGTAGCTGAAGTAGCAGAAAAAGCTGACACTTGCAGAAATAAGATGAAATTAGCATATAAGCTAAAATTATCTGAAAGAAGTAAAAATAAGCACAATTTTTTTTTGTAGTTATAAGAAAGACTCAGAAAGGAGCACAAAAGAGCTGAAGGTACCTGAAAGTATCTGAAAGTAGCTGCTTAAATACTTAAAAACCATTCACAACATGATGAGGTGGAAATAATGAAACAAGATGTGTTAAAAGTTTTGAGGCTTTGTTTTTTTATTTGTACCCTCCCTCTCTGTTAGGGGGTGAACGATGTGCTGCAGGAACGCTACGCCGTAGAGATGAGGTGCAACACGGCCCTGAGGCTCGCTGCGCTGCACATCCAGGAGAGGCTGGTGAGCTGCGGACTGTCCCCCAAAGCCAACCTGAAGACCGTCACGTGAGACACCTTCTGTTACGGCAGCAAAGACTCCAGAATCATCTGGAAATCTGTATTTTTGCAGCTATATGAAGTTTTAATTCTTGCAGAAGAACTAAAAAAAAAGCACTAAATTAGAGCAGTGTGTTGAGTTTTCTGTTTATGATCCACATGAAGCACTTCAGAATAATTCTGTAGTCCTGTTTCTCAGGTGGTGTTCTGTTGAACCTAGTCAAATAAAATATATGGACTCGTAAAAATGATGCCTCGGGCTCCTGAACGTTATATTCCCTCATTTAGCAGAAGCTTTTATCCAGTAAAGGACTTAATTCAGTTTGAAACCCTGACAGAAGCGTTCAGGACTGAAGTGATTTGGTGCAATTTAGCTTTTTGAAATGTTTAGCCTTTTCTGAATCTTTTTTTTCCCTCAAAGAAAATGAATTGAGCTCATTTTACATCATATCTTTAGATGTGTTCACAACCTTTTACTGCTCCTTTCACATTTTGTTCTGCTTCAGCTTCTTTCAGCTTCCTTCTGCAAATTTAAACATTTTTTCAGCTATTTTCAGCTGATTTCAGCAGTTTTTTTTCCCTGCTGTTTTGTGCTCCTTTCAGCTTATTTCTGCAAGTTTCAGCTTTTTCTGCTATTTCAGTTGTTTTTGATCCAATTTTATTTTTCAGCTACATCGTTTTTGCACTCATTTCAAATTTTTTTCTGCCTAATTCATCAAATACTTCTTTCTGTTTTAAATAATTTTCAGTTTTTTTTTTTTTTTTTTTTTTTTTTTTTCCTTTCTTTCTTTGGCAAATTTTGATATTTTTCCAGATAATTTCCACCTAATGTGCTAATTTCTGCTTCTTTTAGCTTAATTGTACAACGTGTTCTAACTGCTTTTTTCTGCAATTTTAAGCTTGTTCTACATTTTCAGCTACCTTTTATTTTATTTATTTATTCATTTATTTTTAGCTAATTTTTTTGTTGTTTTCAGATAAATTCAAGTTTTCATTTTGGCTACTTTCAGCCTAATTAACTTTTTTCTGCTAATTTCTTCTTGTTATTTCTGCTACTATTTATTTAGCTGGGGGGGGGGGGGTAGCGTAATTTTAGCGTTTTCAGCCAATTCCCCATTTGTTTGTTGTTGTTTTCCTATTTCATCTCTGCGCTTCCTTCTGGTAGATCCTTCTTGTTTCTGCTATTTCAGTAACTTTTCAGCTTTTTTTGTGTGTGTGCTAAAATTCAGCTTTTTTAAAAAAAATTTAGCTAATTTCCTATTTTGTGTGCTTATTTCTGCTTAAAGAAACAATTTAGCAAATATACAGTATGTTCTTTTTGTTTTCTGCTGCTAATTTAGGCTTGTTGTTCCATTTCAGCTACATTTCAGCATGTTTTTTTGTTCTTGCTAATTTCAGCTGTTTTTCAGCAAGTTCTTCTTCAATAAGCATTCGCACTGCATTTTTACAGAAAATGCAGTTTCTCTAGTTATGTTTTGCATTAATTTGAGGTGAAGGCCATTCATTAAGATAAATCCTTGGTTCTCTAACCATCAGAAAAAAAAACATTTTGTGTTTCTGCATTTGCTCCAGGAAGACGTGGGGCATTGAGAACTTTGTTTCTTCCACGTTACTGAGGAACATGAGGGACAAAGACCTGAAGAAGGCCATCAGCTACCACATGAAGAAAAGCCAGTCGCTGCACGAGCCCAAACAGAAGGGCCTGTCGGTGGATCAGGCTCGGATCAACTACCTGGAGGAGCTGAGCGACCTCAAGTGCTTCGGAGGGAAGACCTTTTCTGCCACCATGATGGTAGGACTTTCATCTGGGCGTGAGAAGAAAATGAAGGAGGAGGAAAAGCAGAACTCTAATCCAAACCTGTTTCTTACGATTCTTTGTTCTGTACGCTTCCTCCCTGGTGGCGCACGGACCTGCTCAGCTCCAGGACCGGGAGTCTACGGTGACCCTGTTGGTCGGAGCGCGTTACGGAGTGAGTCAGGTGGTCAACCACAAGCTGAGCATCTTGACCACGCTGACGGAGTTCAGCAGCATCACACGCATCGAGCTGCTGCCTGAATCCGACAAAGTCAGCCTCGTCAAAATCTACCTGCAGGACATCAAGGTGAGACCTGGAGAAAAAAACAAAAACAAAGATACAAACGCACCTCGTACCTGAAGCGAACATGATTCAGCATAAGAAGACAAAACTGAACGAGGGAGGCCATTTTCTGTTAAAAAACAAACAAACAAAAAAAAACTGTTTAAACGCTGAAAGCTGAAGCAAAGTTGTCGATGCTAAAAATAAATAAATAAATAAATAATATTTTTTTTTAAGTGTCCAGTTCCAAGAACAGCTAAATATTTAGCTTAAAGTTTTCAAAAGTCCAGCTAAATGTTGAAAAACGTTAGCTAGAAGCATCAAAGGGTTACCTATAAGCTGGAAATAGCAACAGGCTGGCTAAAAGCTAATAAAGCTCTATGCTAGCTAAAAGCCAAAGTAACAAAACACTAGCCAAAACGATAGCTTTAAAGCCTAACATCATGAAACCCTTGCTAAAAGTACCAAATGTTTAGCTAAAAGTTGTAAAATGCCATTTGAAAGTAGCAAAAGATGGTTACAAACTAAAAGTAGTAGAAAACTAGCTAAACACTGAAATAAGCTGAAAATCAGCTAAATGCTAAAAAAGCAAAATGCTATATTAAAACTAGATGCAGCAAAGGGCTAGCTAAAATGAGAGAATCTGTAGCTAAAAGCTAAGAATAGTTGAAGGCTAGCTAAAAGTAGCTAGCTAAACAGAGCCAAATGTTAACTAAAACCTAAAAGTGGCTTAAGGAGACAAATATAAATTCATCAGAAGCACTTTTTTTGTTCTTTAAAGAAAAAGTTTTTAAAGGAATTGATAAATTTCAACACATTTCCAAGGAATAAATGTTTGTAGATATTTTTGTAAAGTACAGTATACAAAAAGCCATATCATCCACCTCTGAATAATCTCAATGTTTTAGTGTTTGAATGGCCAAAACAGCATAGAAGATGTAGAAGTAGTTTTAAAAAATAAATAAAACACTCATTGTTTGAGTTGAAAGTGTTTTTCTCCACAGCTTCATCCTGACCGACTCTCATTTTGCTTCCAGCCCATCACGTTGCTGCTGGAGGCGGCTGCAGCCAAGGACCTGTCCTGCCTCGTAGCCGGGTACTGCCGAGTGTTTGTGGACCCAGAGCTGAACGTCTTCCTCTGGGCGGAGGACAAGAAGCACAGAGTCTCTGCAGAAGAAGGTGCACGTTTGGACACGGCTTGGACATTTATTTTTACTGTGAATGGATTAGGAAGTGAACATTTTTACACAGCGTAAATATTGTATTGCTTTTTAAAAAATGCAAGTTCATTTTTGTCTTTTAGAATTTCAAAATAATAAAAAATAAATAAATAAATGCTTTAGAGATGATCCTGCACGATGGATTCTTACTGATGCCCAACTTTAGCAAATATCACGACTTAAAAACATCTTGAATTGATGGATTTTTTTATTTATTTATTTATTTTTTTTTTGGAGGCATTTTTAGCCATTTTCTGCAAAAGGCTTTGGGTGTTTTGAACACGTTTTCAGTTCTCAGGAGCTCGGTGCAATCTTCTAATTTCACAGCCTCTTCATTTATTTTTAGTTTTAATTTTTTTTATATATTCCTTGTGTTTTTGTTCTTTACAAAACAACCATAGTCCGTTCATATGAGGTCAGTACAGTCAGAAAGTGTTTCCTTTGGGAAGATTTTAACCAGCGCTCTACAACCATATTCAAGGCTGTGGGAAGTGGGGGTGTGGCGGGTGCTGCAGCCCCCGTGATGGATGCCAGAAGACGTGTGTCCAGACACAAAGTTAAAGAATTATGTCAAAATTTAAAACATCATAAACACACAAAGCAGTAAAAAGTGGGAAGATTTGCGTAAAGTCATGTTTGCAGTTTTACTGATATTACACGTCTAAAATGTGCATCATGTTTTCTGTTATAATCAATAATCAATTAAGACATTCACAGCCACTGCATGCATTTGGTTTTCA
Organism: Hypsolebias antenori; assembly: GCA_031762315.1. Lineage (NCBI taxonomy): Eukaryota > Metazoa > Chordata > Actinopteri > Cyprinodontiformes > Rivulidae > Hypsolebias > Hypsolebias antenori. Next base: position 4,881,568 of record JARVGS010000548.1, on the reverse strand, counting down.
TATATTTATGACTAGAGTTGCCTGAAAACATTTAGCTGCTTCCTCACAAGCGTATTCCTTGTGAATGTCAAATATTTAAGTCTGAAAGTAAGGGATACTTAAAACGCCTAATAAAGCAGCTGAATATGAGCTGAAATGTTTGGGTGTTGGAGCATTTACTGCGCTTTAAACTTTGCATCACCTGATTTTTGCCTATTGGAGTAACGAAGCTGAAGCTCTAACTCGTAACCGCACGAGTGCTGTGAGGCTGCACTGAAGCTGAACTGGTAAAGATTAAACAAGCGGAACAAAACTAAAGTTGCCAAACGATAGCTAAAAGCTAAAAAAATAGCACAACCACAGATAAAGCACAAGCTAGCAAGACAGTAGTTAAAAGCCTAAATAAGCAAAATGAGTAAAATGGAAGAAGCGGGTAAAAGATGATGGATGGAGTTATAAGGCAAGCATGGAGCTAGCATGCTAAAGTTGTTTTTCGTAAACAATATTTCTGAAGCAGCTAAAGACATCTGAATGTGTTTCTATGGGAGAGAAAATGTAAATAAGTAAATTATTCAAGAAAGTAGAAAAGTTATTAAAACTAGAGAAATTGCATTTCCTGCAAAAATACAGTGTGAATGCTTAATGGAGAAGAACTTGCTGACAAACAGCTGAAATTGGCTAAAAGCATGCTGAAATGTAGCTGAAATGGAAGAACAAGCTTAAATTGGCAGAAGAAAGCAGAAACAACACATACTGAATTTTGTTTAAATAAGCAGAAATGGACACGAAAATTAGTAAATTAGTTTTAAAAAAAGGCTGAAATTAGCAAGAAATAGCTGAATAGTAGCTGAAAAGGCAGAACAAAGCTTAAATTTCCAGAATTAAGTGGATAGGGCACAACTGTGCACAATTAGGCTGAAGGAAGCTGAAATGTGCACATAAAGGGGAAATTATCTGAAAAAAGGCAGAAATTTGCCACAAAAGTGCTGAATAGTAGCTAAAAAGGCAGAAAGAAGCTTAAATTATTGTTGAGCATAATTGTGCCCAATTAGGCTAAAAAAAATTTTGAAATTGGCACAAAAATGGAAATGATCCGACAAAAGCAGAAATTGGCCAAAAACAGCTGAATAGTAGCTACAAAAGCAGAGAGAAGCTTAACTTACCAGAAGGAAGTGGAGAGAGCACATTATTGCTGAATTAGGCTGAAAAAAAGTTGAAATGGGTACAAAAAATGTGGAATTAGATTTAAAAAAGGCTAAAATTACAAATAAAAACAGCCAAATATTAGCTGAAATATCAGAAATGGCTGAAGCTTACAGACGTAAACTAAAAGGAGCATAACAAGATGAAATTAGCAGAAAGAAGTTAGAAGAACCACAAAATGTTGTAGTTAGCAGAATAAAGCTGAAAGGATCACAAAACAGCTGAAAAAAAGACTTAAATGATCAGAACGTAACTAAAAAAATGAACTTTTGCCAAGGAAGCTGAAAGAAGCTAAAGCAGAACAAAACGTGAAAGGAGCAGTAAAAGGTTGTAAACACATCTAAAGAGTTGAAGGAGGTAAAATGAGCTCAATTCATTTTCTATGAGGAAAAAAGTGGCAGAAAAGGCTAAACATTTCAAAAAAGCTAAAGTTGCACCAATACCAAAAGTCATAGCAGGATTGTCCCGAAAGAGCCGAACGTTTTGATTTATGATTTGTTGAACATTAACGCAACTAGAAGTTTTAGCACACTTTTCCTGATCGAGCCCAACATTTGATCCCATAAACAGGAAGTTGACTCAACATTTAGCTACTTAACGTCTGTTAGAAATTACTTTTGAGCATTTCTTAGGATGCTCAAAACTGTTTTTCACCTTAAAAACCAATATCTTACATAAAATGTTGATGTTTCACTGTAAAAAAAATAAAAAAAATAAAACGCATCGTGACTAAAACAAACGTGTGCTTCCAGGTTACGTGTCCCGATGTGCGAGCGACTCTGACGACTCCTCGGAGTTGGACATGGAGCCGCTGGTCAACCTGACGTCTCGCGACAACAAGCCTCGCCTCAAGTCCTCGTCGGACTCCGAGGGCAGGAAAAGAAAAAGCAGAGACCGGGCGAGATCCAAAGAGAGGGGAGATATACTTCTGGAGGTGAAGAAGCTCCGAGAGGCTGACGGAGGAAAGGAAAAGCGAGAAGACGCGTTGGAGAGAGACGGAGCAGAAGCACCGATCCAGCTCGGGGACGACAATACTGGGAAACAAGTTGGACAAAAACTGAAAGATGGAGACGGGGAGGACGAGGGAGCAGCGGAGGAGCGGCTGTCGGAAGCATCAGACTCGTGTCACACAGACTCTCGCATCCTCACCAGTCCCTCCAGTGACTCCCTGGACGCCCTGGAGGAAGACGACCTGATTACTTGCTCCTCTTCCTCCGCCCATCCCAACACGGTGGCAGAACCCCGCGACTGTGTCTGCTCGCCCTTTCAACTTCACCTCCACCATGACGGCCAAGCTCAGCCTCACCTCCTCGCACCTCCGCCACCTCACTCTCACCCTCTCATCCACCTCACAGCGGTCAGCAGCCGAGGAGAAGGTAGCTGCAGGAGGTCAGGAGTTCGTTCCACCTCCTCTCAGAGCCCTGACGTCCAAAACCACTCGGGTGACCTCTGCTCAGTGGACGGCTCTCTGTGCTTTGCGGAGCTCTCCCGCCTCGCCGACCTCCTGCCAAGCCCCCCTGAAGCTAGTGAGGAAGATGAGGAGGATGAGCTAAGAAGAAGAGGAAACATTCAAAAAGAAATATCTTTAATGGAAGGACGTGAAAGCAGAGAGGGTGGTGTTGTAGACCCTCCACAGTCCCTTTCTCCATCCTCCTCCTCCTCCCACAAGGACTATGTGTTTAACTTCAACCAAAACGACGCTCGTTGCTACTACAACCTCTGCTCCAACATCACCCCCGACAGCGCCCGCAGCCCTCCACGGCCCCAGCCACGGGATGAAGGAGAAGCCCAGGAAGAGAAGGTGGTAGAAGGTGGGGCTGAAGAACTGGATCCCATCCCCATTCTTCAACCGCCCCCCGGCTTCGGAGACAGCAGCTCTGACGAAGAGTTCTTCGACGCCAGAGACGGCTTCACTTCACCTGAAGATCTGGCCTCAGGCGTCGTACAAAGAGGTGCTTTATGTTTGTCTGAGCAGATGATCCTTGGATCATTTGAAACACAGTAGAGTTAAATATAGAGTTTAATTTGTTTGCTGCCACCTGGTGGCCAAAGGTTGCACTACAGAAAGTTGATGGAATGCGTGTAGCTTGGTGGTCGATGCCGTGGTCTTGTAATCTTGCAGTTATGGGTTTGAGTCCAGGTTGCATCAGGAAGAGCATCCATTTTAAAACAAAGTGACAAAACATTCGTGCGAGTTCGCTCGTTGTAGCGACACCTGAAAAAGAAACTCACTATTCCACAGTTACAGTAATTTGATTTAAGCAGTGCACTTTATTTTGCATTTCTAATATTTTGTTCATCGCACCTTTTTTTTTAACAACTTACAGCAGTTTTACACTGTGCGTTTTATTTATCACAACTTTTCATCCTTTATTTTCAAGGTAACACATTTTGGGTGGCGCAGCGTTTCTCGCATGTACGGTAATTTCCAAATCTGGCCGGTGGTTTCCCTCTGCCAGCCCACGTATGGGTCATATTCCCTTTTTCTGTATATTCTGGACCTTTATGAAAGAAGAATGGTTTTAGGTAAACCTGGTGGCATTTTAACTGATTAATATGATCTAATTAAAAACACAAATTATACTCAACATCATGTTAGTGGCAGCGTGTAGATGAAGCAAACTGTGGATTTAAAGAAATTAAAAAGTTTGTGAATGTTCTCAAAAATGAACCCCGTAATGCTGACAAAGTAAATTATAAGCAGGTACAGCAAACTAATCATTATTGCCCTTTTCTCTGTTTAAACTTTTGCACTGTGTATTTTTTGTACAGTATAAATACTGTACTCTTTATCATACCACAATAAATTTAAATGTTGGGTTACTCACAAATTTTTACAATAGCATTTTGAATAAATATAAGCTTCCCAAACAATTATGCAGTACTTTGTTAATACACAGCTGAAAAACTTTAGTATCGCTCACTTCAGTGAGGTGTGTGTGGTGGGTTGGGGGACAGGATGGGTTTGGACTCAAGCTTGAGCTACAAAAAGTAATCACTGGATGTACTTTCGCAACTTTTGGGGTCAGCCTGAATCAAGATGGCCGCTGCAACTACCGTATTTTCCACCGAACACGTTGCACTTCTGTACAAGTCACATCAGTCCAAAAATGTCAATAAAGTGGAAAAATCCATAAATACGTCGCTTTGCCGTATTAGTCGCATCTATTATGTGTCACCGCTGACAACCCGGAAATGTGGGCCGGTGTTGTGCCAAAAATTGATTGGCTGCCAAATGCAGAAGCATGCCCAGCAGGACTTTAACAATAATTTAACAAGATTAACACTTAAAAACTATTATTTGTTTGTGTGAAATTATAGCAAAGGTGTGTCTGAGTTGAACTTTTCCTTAATAAATGCACTTTGAAAAGTCAAATCAGCTGCATTTTCAAAAGCCAATACGCGGAAACATGAACGCGCAGAGGGTGACTTGCTGCCCATTTCTTCGAAATTTAACAAGATAACCACCAAAAAACAATTATTTGTTTACTTAACTTTATGGTAAATGTGTGTCTCAGTCAACTTTTACTTACCAAATGCACTTCAGTGGTCAAATCAGCTTAATTTTGCCGAGGTGTTGCAACAAAATGAAGCTGATTTGACTGTTGCTCCAGGCAGACGACAGTGGCAGGTGATTGTGTCATTAATAGCCACTTTTAACCATCACATGATACGGCATGCCATACTGCTCGACTGCCAGCAGCTGAAAATGGTAGTGTTCACTATTTTCATTCTGAATTGATGAAAACGATCATACCACAGCCAAAAATTGGTTTGTAAATATGTGGGGGAAAATCTATAAATATGTCGCTTCGGCGTATAAGTCACAGGGAGTGTAAACTATGCAAAAAAAAAAAAAAAAGGCGACTTATACAGCAAAAAAATTCAGTACTCAATGTTGGCAAACACAAAAATGCCTTTAACTAAATAACAAATATTCATCTAAAATGTGGTTTATGTGGTTTGTGGCTGAGCGTCATCCACACCCTATCTTTTAACAGATGACACAATATTTAAATGAAAATTTGGAATGCGAGGCAGTTTGTATTCCTGCTACTATTTATAAACATCAATATTTTTTATTTAATGAATGAATTTAATTATTTAGGGATTTATTGATTTTATAACAGGCTGATCATTTAGTCACAACGATCCATATCACATCTTAGCGGTCTGTTTTTCTTTTTCTTGCAGACGTTTTCTCAGAGATGAAGCTGAACTCCCTCAGCTCTCTGAGCCCGAGCGACGTCAGAACGGTTCTGATGGATCTGAACCAAGACGGAGGAGCAGAGGAGAACAAAACACACGAGAAAAGAGGAGGCACGGAAACGGTTTTCCACTTCAGGAAACGATCACGGAAGCGGCGTTCTTTCATGGAAACTGATTTTACCTCCAGAGTTTCTTTTCCAGAACCTGACCCAGAATCCAAGCACAGCCTTCCTGAAAACAGTCTGTCAGAATCCAGTGGTGGCCAGGTGCTCAGTTCAGATCCAGAACCCTTGGAGCAAACCCAGAACCCCAGTCCTACGGTGTCCTCGCTCACTCATATTGAGGGAGAACCAGCTCAGCTCGAGTCCAAACCAATCCTGTCAAAACCCGGCCCACACGGACCAAGATCTGGTTCTACTTCTGACCAGAACCAAGACCTGAAGTCCCTCTCGAGGAGCAGGAAACAGGAAATGGAAATGGAACCGGATGCGATGGAGTCCAAATCTGTTACAGATGTGGCGATGGCGGCGTCTCCTGCCATCACTGTCATTCGCTGTCGGGTTGATCCGGACGGGAAGGAGAGCGCAGACCGGGTAGGTGACGGGAAGGAGGAAGGGGAGGGACTTGAGGAGGTGCGTGAAGACAAGGAGCAGCAAACGGGTGTCTTCACGAATCACATGTTTCTGCCTGACATCACTGAGGAGGGAGGTAAGGAGAAAGAAAAGGAGGAGAGGACAGGAGGACACTCATCCAGCCTGAAGAGACCCCTGGTCAGTGATGAAAGACCACAGGAGGCCAACACATCGCCAGAATGTTCAACTGAATCAACTCAAGAAGGCGGTAAATACCCTTTGGATTCCCACTGGATGGACCCACAGACAAACATGAATGTGGATAAATATTTCCCTTTACTCTGTTCTCCGCCACCGCCTCCCCCATCTCCCGTTCTGCCTCCAAAACTCACTGCACACAAGTTCAAAAGTGGCCATTGTGTAAAGAAGGAAAGAAACTCAAACATGGAACCCTCGAACCAAATGAACGTTTTAAACCCTAAACAAGAAAGTCCGCTTCTTGGTCTAGATACTAGTGAGCAAGCCAGTGAAACACAGCTGTTAACGCGCGTCTTTCCAAGCGTGAATGACGAGGAAGTCGTTGGTGTTCCTAAATTTATCATCACTGCTAGTGATGAAGTTACAGAAAGCTCAAATTCAGACAACGTTTTTGAGGATGACGATGCTGAAACTAGTTGTTTCATAAATGATCACTCAGATGATGAGAACGAGAACAGGAATGTAACCACAAACTGTAGCACCGGTGATGGTTCAACCAAAGCGGACAAATACGAGTCCAACATCAGCATTCAGCCTCTTGTAAACTGCGAGGTTC
>JARVGS010000548.1:4733917-4746032 GCA_031762315.1 Hypsolebias antenori | reverse complement strand
TGTCTTAACTGTAAAGCACTTTGGTCAGCTTCTGTTGTTTTTATGTGCTATATAAATAAATTGACATTGACATTGTTGGTTTTATCATGAGCCCTTGTTTCTGTTTGTTCTTGTCTGTCTGATAGAGTTCATACAGAATAACACATTTATGCTCAGTCTTCAGAGTAAGTAGTAAACACGTCGTAATTTGTCTGAACCATTAGGGAAATATCTCGAGACACTGACAGGATTTAATTTTATTGAGACTTTCAAAAAGTAATATTTGGGTTGACATTTATAGCTGGTTAACTTTTGGACTCAGCTCAGTTCACACAACTGAACTTAAAAAACACAAAAATGATAACTTAAGCAGTTTTATGAATACTGACCTAAACTTTGTTGTAACTGTGTCTGAAACACAGCACATATTCAGCGCTAAAGCCTGTTTTCAAAAAATCACATATGTTGGAATTCAGTTAAACTTTCAGGGGAAAAAATAAATTGTTTATCTCTACAACAAACTTGATGTTTGAAGCTGGCCCAATGTTAGACAGCTGTCACATACAGCTGACGTTTATAAAGACAAAAATGGCTAGAATTCAATTAATTTTACAGGTATTGTGCTACAATCATGTGTAGCTCAGAGTCTTTGACAACACATACTCCATCTGCTTGTCATTGCAGAGATCTGATGAACTTTTGGAGTCAATCTGATTTAAGTTGGTCACTGCAGCTATTTAGAACCGGCAAACACAAAATGTCTATTTATTTATTTTTCCTTCTTTCAGCTGCTCCTTTCTTCAAGGGTCACCACAGCGATCTAACTCACACAACGACTTGGCAGTTATTTTTATGCCAGATGCCCTTCCTGATGCAACCACAGACCACCGAGCTACCACAGCCCTCTGTGTGGAGCAGAGAGCTGCTATCTACGGTGCCTGGGGGAGCAGATGGTGGGGGTTAAGGGCCCAGAATGGGGCTAATGAGGGTGAAGACAGGTGTAGGCGTTTCACCTTTTTCACCCACATTTTTTTAATGTTGTCGCTACAGGGAGTCGAACCGCGACCTGATCACAGGCCAACCTTCTCTAACCTCTGTGCTACCACTCCCCCTTATAAAGGATTTATTAATGCTTTTACAAATCAGTTATTCATGCGTTTGTAAAGAGTTTATACCAGTAAACAAAAAAAAAACTTATTGAATACTGAAGCAGTCTCACTATTTGGCAATATAAAATGTTGCACTTTTATTATCAGATAAATGTAATTTATTGCTTGTTGCTAAGCTAGGCCTGTCACAATAACACATTTTGCTGGGCGATTAATTATCTCAGAAATTATTGTAAAAAACGATATTATTTGAAATTTGACAACAATTAGTAATTATCGTCAATTTTCAGAAGAAATGTTTTCTATCTTATCTCAATTTGTTTTGAGCATAGTACCTTTTTTGACCACCAGATGGCAGTATAAGACTGTTTGACCCAAAGGATGGATAGTGAGAGAGTAGCAGCGTGGGAAGAATGCGCTTTGGAGCTTTGACAAGACGGAAGCTTATTCCCTGAGGTCAGCCCGTTAGCTTAGCTCGTAGCTTAGCTTCTCATTGTAGCTACTTTTAACGATCGAAAAACGCAACATTGGAAGATTAATACAGATTTTAAAGCGAAAGGGAGGGGTCAGTGAAGACACCGGAGTCGAGCCTTTTGTCATCCAGTGTCTTCAGTAGAAATAGAGACACGAAGAAACGGTAAAGCCGATAAATAAAAATGAGGTTGAAAATTTTGATTTATCATGCGATTAATTGATTTATTGTTTATCGCGACAGGCCTATGCTAAGCTTGCTTTTTAGCTAAATAAACTCATGCGCCAAAACAAACTGAACAGCATAAACTCTTAAAGTGTTCAAAAACGCACAACTTATTTGTAAAGTATGAATAAATCCTTTTCTTATGAAGAGGCTTTTATTATGAAGGGTACTAAGTAATAGCGCTGATTGTCATGAAACGTTTGAGCTGTCCGTCTTTGTCTCAGTTCTGCTTTTGTTTGGTGGATTTGTCAGAATTAAACACTTTTTCTCCAAACTGAGGTAGTATCACACGGCGCAGCGTGTATCTCCTTTAATACCCGGCGATAATGTTTTTTTCTCTTGTGTGTGTTTTGTAGTTTTAGCAAAATATTTCATGAACCAGTGGACCGCTTTAGTGAAACTTTAAGGAAGTAATCCTTGGATGTACGAGTGAATAATTTAAGAGTCAACCTAGTTCAAGAATGGCTGTCACAGCTAATCCTAATTACTGTATTTTCCGGCCTATAAGTCGCAGTTTTTTTCCCTAATTTGCATGCCCTGCAATTTATAGGGCGAAGCGACATACTGTATTTATGGATTTTTTTCCCATATTTTTGGCAAGACACCGCCCACATTTCCGGGTTGTCAGCGGTGACGCGTAACATATGCGACGCATCAGCGGTGACGCATACTAGATGCGACTTATACGGCGATGCGACACGTTTATGGATTTTTTTTCCAAATTATTGGACATAATTGGACAAAGCGACTTATCGGCCGGAAAATACGGTAGCCAACAGAAGAATTGCTCTAGCTCAGTCAGTTTTACAAACATTGAGCTAGAGTTGTGTGTGGTAGTAGCTGAGAGCTGTACCCAACAAATGTTCTTAGCACTAACGGCTCGTTTTGCAGTTATTGCACAAAATGTCTTTTACGAGTTTGGACTAAAATGACTTTTAAAATGTCTTCGTTTAGAGCTGTGGGTTTACGCTTTGTTTTAATTTCACAGCCTTTGTCCGTCGCAGGATCCAAACCCGTGACCTTTCAGCTACAGGCACGTGCCTCCGAGCCAGCGGCCCTCCGTGCTGCTCCAGAGCAGAATCCCGACCCGTTCTCTCTCTTTTAAATTTTTTTTCTTCCCCCTGACAAAACACCCAGTCACATCCGATTATCTAATCTCCCGACGAGTTTGCAGCTGCGAGGCCGACGTGCACAGCGAGGGGCTCGTTAGTTCCACTGAAACACGCTCAGGACGCTCTGTCTTCTGCTCTGTTCGCTCCTTGGCATCCACCTCACAGAGGAATGTCTCTGACACACACACACACTTGCTGCTGTCCAACTCTTGGCTGAGGTCGGAGTGTGGGTGGCTGAGTGTTCATAAAACGAAGGCCTTCCCCTCTTCCCTCCTTCCTCTGTTCAGCACTTCTCCAGTTTCACCGTTAGCACGGCGCTAACGTGGTGCGGACGGCCTTCTGGTAGCCATGGCATTGTTAAAGTCATCTGGGACGGTGGCTAAATTTAAACCACTTGGCTGGCGTGAAGCGGACACGCATCAGCGTGCGCACACGCAGAGAGTGACGTGGGTAAACTTTGCGTGACATCATTTGCACGCTGCTTTTCACTCGTCTCAGTTTCGGCCTTTTATTGAGCGAGTCTTTGAAACTGTGCCCTTCTCGACGTTCAGATTTCTCTTGTTGCTTCCCTTCACCCTCCTCCTCATGCACACACACACACAGGCAGTGGATGTTTTTGATTTGGGGCGGCTTCGACCACATTCCCTTCCTCCCACGCTCGTTCACATGTTCGACAGGAACACACACACTTGTGGTGCGAGACCCCTCGTTCAAGCAAGCCGAAGAAGTTCGAGCTGCTGAAAGAGTTAACGGTCGCGCGTCTCTTTCCTGCACATGTTTACAGAAGTAACCCTGCTGAAGTTGCCACATGTATGATCTGCCGTGCACAGCGCCTCTGTTTTGATTTTTTTAACGGTGTGTTTTAATGCTGAGTCAGCAGTTTTCCTGTTTCTGCGTTCTTTCTGTTTTTGTAATCAAATTACTTCCACGTATTTTGTGCTCCTTTTTAATAATTTCTGCATCAAAACATTTGGCTTCATTAGTAGTAGTGTGCCATGACGTTTGGTTTTAGTGAACTTAATAATTTCAAAATATTTAACTTTATTTTTAATAAAATTCTCCCATAGAAATACATTTGAGATTTTTTTTTTATTCCTTCAAAAACATTTTCTTTGAAATCTTCAGCAGCTTAATTTCAGTGTTTGCCTTCTGATGCTGTTTTTAGCTTTTAGCTACCACTCTTGTTACTTTTAGCCACTGTTTTTAAGCTATGATTTTAATAGCTTTTAGCTATTGCTTTGCTTGTTTTAGCTTTTAGATACTGTTTTCTGATTTTAGCTTTTAGCTGCAGTTGAGCTAATTTGACCTTTTTAGTTACTGTTTTGACAAAGTTAACTTTTAGCTAAAATTGTAATAGCTTTAGACTACTGCTTTGCTCATTTTAGCTTGTTGATTCTATCTTTTAGCTACAGTTTAGCTAATGTGACCTTTTAGGAAATGTTTTGACAAAGTTAGCTTTTAGCAATGATTTTAATAGCTTTAGGCTACTGCTTTGCTCATTTTAGCTTTCTGACTTTAGCTTTCTAATTTTAGCTTTTAGATGCAGTTGAGCTAATTTGACCTTTTTAGTTACTGTTTTGGCAAAGTTAAATTTTAGCTATAATTTTAATAGCTTTAGACTACTGCTTTGCTCATTTTAACTTGTTGATTCTAGCTTTTAACTACGGTTTAGCTAATTTGACCGTTTAAGTGCTGTTTTGACAAAGTTAGCTTTAAGCTATGATTTTAATAGGTTTATGCTGCTGCATTGCTTGTTTTAGCTTTTAGATACCGTTTTCTGATTCTAGCTTTTAGCTACGGTTGAGCTAATTTTACCTTGTAGCTACTGATTTGACAAAGTTAGCTTTTAGCTATGATTTTAATAGTTTTTGGCTACTGCATTGCTCATTTTAACTTTTAGATACGGTTTTCCTGATTTTAGCTATGGTTTAGCTAATTTGGCCTTTTTAGCTACTGTTTTGGCAAAGTTAGCTTTTAGCTATGATTTTAATAGCTTAAGGCTATTGCTTTGCTCATTTTAGCTTTTAGATACTGTTTTCCTGATTTGAGCTTTTAGCTACAGATTGGCTAATTTGACCTTTTTTAGGTACTGTTTTGACATTTAGCTTTTATCGATGATTTTAAAAGTTTTGGCTACTGGTTTGTTCATTTTAGCTTTTATAAATTATTTTATGATTCTATCTTTTAGCTACAGTTTAGCAAATTTTATCTTTTAGATACTGTTTTGACAAAGTTAGCTTTTAGTTATGATTTTTATTAGCTTTCGGCTACTGATTTGCTTGTTTTAGCTTTTAGATATTGTTTTCTGATTCTAGCTTTTAGCTACAGTTTAGGTACTTTTACCTATTAGCTACTAGCTTTTAGCTACTCTGTTTATAGTTAATCTTTAAGCTCCTGCTTGGTATGCCAGTTTTAGCATTTAGTTGTTGAGATTTAGTATCTTTTTATTAGAGCTGCATTGTTTTCTGTCATTTTGACATTTAAAAGTAAATTTATTGTGATTATTTGGACCCTTAATATTGTATTTTAATGTTCCAAATGTTGTGACAAGCCTGAATTGAGACTGTTTTTGCATTTAAAGCCCATAAAAACTTTAAACATCTTTTAAAAATTGTAAGCCGACCTAACGAACAGGGAGCTCACACTGTACGTTTGACCTTTGAACTCTTCTGGATAAACGGTTTTGTAAAAATATTTGCCATTTCTGTATTTTCTTGTTACTCATTATCCAGTATTTGCATAGATGCCTGACTTGCCTCCTTATCAGTGCAGCTCAGCAGGAGTTAAACATAAAGCCACTGTTGGATCTGTGCGGCTGCAGAAGTCGGCGTGTTGGCTTTGTAATAAATTCTTGCTCGCTTTTATTGTATGTTTATTTGCTTTAAAAATTAGACTTTAACTGCCAACGTTGTCTGCTTCTGTTGTTGTACCTCGTGCACCATCTCGTGCACCTTTCGGTGCCTTTGTCTGCTCTGTCTGTCGTGCGTATCGTTTAAATCCCTTCATGTTTTTGTCAGCTTCTTCCTTTTCGTGCCGTTTGCTTCATTTCTGAATGGCAGTTTAGATTCTGCATTATTGATACTCGGACGGTAGGAAGCCATCGTTGCTGTTGTATCCGCCCCCTCGAGTACACACAGAAACTGCAACTTGGTAAAATATGAATGAGCTAGTTATTGGAGAAGCCTGGGTGATCCACCACGAGTGTGTGTGTGTGTGTGTGTCATTCCTTGCATGCGTCAGAATATATTACCAGTCCAAGAATGCACCCAAAACCTTTGCTTTGTCATCTAAACATGATGCACCCAATTTAATGTTGTGTCTGCGCAGTAAATTTGAAAACGGCTTCAACAAATCTTTTGTTAATTTTATTTTTGTCCGACAGCTTTAAAAAACTCAGCTGTGGCGCAACTTTCTAACCAAATCTTTATCACTTCTCTAAAAGCCCAGATTTCCTGGGCCCCTCATGTTTTAATGTAATCACACAGTTTGAATGATGTATGAACGAGTGACGTGAGAAAAATGAGGCAATGTGGCTCAAAAAGCCCTGACCCCTGTACGCACATGTTTGTTCAGTGTGGCTGTGTGAACACTATTATGATCCTATTGCCACTTCTAAATTCTTCTGTATGTTTTTCAGCATCTTTCTCGTTTCACCATTTCTGTTCTATTTCAATAACTCCATAAATCAAAACGTTCAGCTCTTTCAGGACAATCCTGCTTCGACTTTTGGTATGGGTGCAGCTTTAGCTTGTTGAAATATTTAGCCTTTTCTGCCATTTATTTTATCATAGGAAATGAATTGAGCTCATTTTACCTCCTTCAGATCTTTAGCTCTGTTTACAACCTTTTACGGCTCCTTTCACATTTTGTTCTGCTTCAGCTTCTTTCAGCTTCCTTGTGCAAATTTAAACTTTTCTCCAGCTGTTCAGCTGTTTTGTGCTCCTTTCAGATTCTTTCTGCTAACTACAACATTTTGTGCTTCTTCTAACTTTTTCTACTAATTTCAGCTTGTTATGCTCCTTTCAGCTTTTTTTTGTTGTTGCAAATTTCAGCTTTTTTGCTATTTGAGCTAATGTTAAGTAGCTGTTTATTCTAAGTTTAGTTTTTTCATCTGTTTCCATGTTTTTCTTTTCTTCTAATTTTAGCTCTTTCCACTTCCTTCTGGTAGTTTTAGCTACCTTTCAGCTATATTTTTCTAATTTCAGCTTTTTTTAGCTACTTTTTTATATTTGTGGTAATTTCTGCTTATTTAAACCTCATTAAGCAATAAGTGTTCTTTCTGTTGTCTTCTGCTAGTTTAAGCTTGTTCTTCCATTTGAGCTACATCATTTGTTTATAGCCAATTTCTGCTGTTTTTCAGCTTCGTCTGCAATAAGCATTCACACTGCATTCTCACAGGACATGCAATTTCTCTAGTTTGGTTTATCATTAGACTCAGGATTCCAGAAAGTGTCAAACATATTTATCAATAAATAAAATTATGTCCTGTTGTTTAGTTTGTTTTCTCAGCATCAATTTGTCTGATCGTCACTGAAGTTGCACATCAGTGAACACACATCATATGAATCTTTTCTGACCTTAGGAATAATATCTAACCTCAAACGACCTTCTAACTTCTCATTAAAGCCACATTATTTTTCAGCTCAGACAGGTCCAACTCGTTTTCTCAAGGAGCCAAAATTAAAATCCTGCTTTCAGTGTTTTTTTATTTTTATTTTTATTTTTTTAAATAAATAAATCTGCCATGTTTTTCATATTTCTTTTGACAAATCATTCATTGACAAACAAATAAAATCATAATAATAATCACAAGATCGTCTTTTCTCATAAATTATTTAGCAGTCAGACCAGAATTTACAGGAATTGTTTTGGATAAAAATGTTTTTTTTTTTTTGTCTTTTTTTTCCAAGTTTCTAACGAAAATATTTACCGGTAACCACAGGGCATCAAAACAGCCTAAACCTCCTCTTTGAATCAATGCAGTTTTAAATAGATGAACAACACAGAGGCTCTTCCTCTCAGCACGGAGCTGCAGAGGCTCAGGCTGCAAGGGGAGGCTGCCTCATGGTCCTAGTGTCTGACATGTTTGTGACCTGCTGTCAAACAAATAATTTAAAGGGTCACAGATATCTTCAGGCCATATTTTGGATGTATTTACATGGAGGAGTTCGCAAAACAAATTTCAATTCATCAGTAAATCTGACGACGTTTTGTTTCCCCGGGATCTTGTCAAGTTGTTCAGATTGATCCAGTATTTGCATGTTTTTATTGTTCTTTGACAGATTGATAAAAGCGTTCTTGGTTAGCCTTTGGTTACCTGCGATTAAAGCACATTTTATCCTCATTGTTGGACATCTGTAGACACTTTTTGATCATGTTATTTCTAGCAGATGTTTGACATCAGAAGCGCCAAATCTAGTCCTACAGTAGTTATTACTGTTTATCTGGAGCAACAAACGGGCACCTTACCAAAAGTTGGGTTTATAGTTGGAGCTGTGTTGTCTAATAAAATTTGATCAAATGGATAACCACTAAATCAGAATTTTAAATGTATTTATTGTAATTTAATTTAAAATGGCCACATTCAAACTATGGCTGGAAACATCCATAGAAAACTTTAAGGTGTACTTTCCATTATTTCTCAGTAAAGTTAAACTTGCAGCTTTTTACATTTTTTTTTTTGGTCTTTCCGGTCTCATGACAGTTGTTGGTCACTAAATAATGTCACAAACCTGTTCAAACATATGCAAATACATCAGACTGTAATGTTATGGTAGTGGTGGTATTTGGAGCATTTGCTCAAGTCAAAGTACCAACAATTACTGTATAACTCATGAGATAAAACTTTGTATCTGCACTAGAAGTAGCATTTTACTGTTGTTACCTCTTAAGAGCTGTTTAAAGTTTTGAGTTATCTAAAACAGTGGTGTAAAAAAACTTACAAAAGGGGGGCCAAAAATAATAATAATAAAAAAAAATAAATCAAACCAAGGGCAATTTCAGTGAATACACTCCAGTCAGATACCTGATCTCTTTTTCTTGGTTACAGGTTCCACAAGTTTCATTAATCTCATTTGACATTTTCTTTTACCTTTTTTAATTTATGTATTTATTTATTCAAAAAAATTAAATGGAAAAACAACAAAAATATTTAACTTTTAAAATATCCTCTTGGGGGCCAGATAAGCTGTTAACAAGGGCCATAATTTTGCCCTTAGGCCTTGAGTTTGTGAGATCCAAACAGACACAAAAGAAACTAGAGAAATTGAATTTCCTGCGAAAATGTAGCGTGAATGCTTACTGCAGAAGAACGTGCTGAGAAACAGCTGCAGTTAATTCGAAAAACATGCTGAAATATAGCTGAAGTTAGCTAAAAACAAATGCTGAAATGTAGCTGAAATTGAAGAACAAGCCTAAATTAGCAGAAGAAAGCAGAAAAAACACATATTTGCGGAAATAAGTTTAATTCATTAGAAATTAGCAAAAAAAAAAAAAAAAAAGATTGTAGCTAAAAAAGCTAAAATTAACATAAAAAAAATTGGCTGAACAGTAGCTGAAAGCCAAAGAATCTTAAACTACCAGAAGGAAGTGGAAAAGACTGAAATTAGCTACAAAAATGTGGAATTAGCTGAAAAAGCTAAAATTAGCATAGAACGGCTAAATAGTATCTAAAATAGCAGAAAACGTTTAAACTAGCAAGAAAAAAAATGGAAAGGAGTATAACAAGCTGAAATAAGCAGAAATAGGTTAATTAAGCTACAAATAGCAGACCATATGAATTTATCTGAAAACAGATGAAATTAGCTAATGCTAATAAGGCAGCTGAAAAGGTAGAACAAGGTTTAATTAGCAGAAGAAAGCAGAAAGAACGCATTCGTCCAGTTAGGCTGAAAGAATCAGAAATGAACACAAAAGGTGGAAATAATCTAAAAGGCTGAGATAGTAAAAATATGTAACAGCTGAAAGTAGCTAAAAAAGCAGAAATGCACTTAAATTACCAGGAGTAAGTGGAGAGAGCATATTTTTGCTTAGGCTGAAAAAAAAAGCTTAAAT
The DNA here is from genome assembly GCA_031762315.1 of Hypsolebias antenori. Classification (NCBI taxonomy): domain Eukaryota; kingdom Metazoa; phylum Chordata; class Actinopteri; order Cyprinodontiformes; family Rivulidae; genus Hypsolebias; species Hypsolebias antenori. The sequence continues at coordinate 4,736,082 of JARVGS010000548.1, read as the reverse complement.
GAGTGCAGAAAATGTGGAATTAGCTGAAAAAGCTCAAATGAGCAGAAATAATAGGAGATGATGATAACAATGTGATGAAAATTTTAAATTTTATTTTTCCTTGATTTTTTTTTTATTTTTTTTTTTACTTGAAATGTTGTATTTCACTTTTCAGGGTCCTGTTCCAGCCCTGTGTTTTCAGCTGGACGTCAAAATCACGATCACACGTGCGCATTTATTCTGTGACGTTGATGTTTACAAGTTTATTTTATGAGCATGAAGGTAAAATGCAAGACTTTAAATGAACAACCTTAGGTAAAATGTACAGAATCATCCCTTCTTTTTTTTTTTTTACATTATATTATTTATTTTACATTATAGTATTAAATTTACATTATACTATTACATTTACATTATATTATTATATTATATTAGACCAAAAACATGCCTGTTAGGCTGCCTTCAGGTCCAGGCATCCTTTACAAAAGAGATCTGTGATCTCAGTGGGATTTGCCTGCTTAAATAAAGGTCAATAAATAAAAAATAAAATTCTTGACAGGTGTTTCACAGCTACTGTTATTGTGTGAAGGTCCAATCGTTGTTCTTCATAACCGGTACCGGTGCTGTAGATCTGGAACATCTGCTCTTGTTAACCCCTGATGTAATGCACATACAGTGAGGGAGAGAGTTGGGAGAACGCTCATCTGTGAGGGACTGTTCAGTTTCCTGTTCTTTGCATGTGACTTCCTGTTTATTGGTTTGTCTGTTTGAAACTGGTCAATCAGGACGTTACGTTGCCCTAAATGACTTCTTCTTATCCATCACACGCTGACCTCTGTGGGCTTTGAAAAAAAAAAAAAAAAGATGTGTTGTGTTCTTTCTTGCTCTTACGTTCCTGTCTCTATTTGACCTTTTGTTTGCCCTCCTTTCTTTATTTTCCACCATTCCGATGCTTCGTTTTCTTTCCTCCGCCGTGTCTCCGGTGATCCCCAGTTCAGTCTCAGTTTGCAGGCTTAGCGCCTTAAAGCGCTCCCTTGGTGGATGAGGGGAATCCAGTGCTAAGAGGGAATTACCGGTACCTACGAACGGGCTCGTACGTACGCGGGCTTTAATTGTCCGCCCTCAGATCTGAGCTGAGCGCCTGACGCTCCTTCAGGTTGATGTTTATTTATCTGCTGCAGCCTCTGTCCTCCTGCTAAATGACATTTATTGTTCTTTCCACGGCTGGTCAGATCCTCCTGAACCTCCCTATTGAGCTAGGGACATGAATTTTTTATGAATACGTGTATGTGTGTGCGAGTTGGGGGTGGGGGGTGGGGGGTCTCAGCTGCATCAATAGCCATTAGTGCAGCAGCTGTGGTAATTGTGCTCCAGTGGCTGCAGAGCAGGAGGGGAAAGAAGCACATTAGCTGATAACGCTGCAGAGGGCAACAAGGAGGAGAAGATGGAGCGAGGAGGACACGGTGGGACAGCAGGACAGGTCGCTGCTGTCTGGTAGATCCAGTGACGCCACACTGGAACCCTGCGCTGGTGCAGCAGTGGGACCCACATATGAGTTTTATGGTAGAACAGGAGTCCAGAGGTAGAGAAGCAGTTCATCTTAGACATGGTGGAGCGGGAGATGGATCAACGGGTCGGGGCCTCGTCTGCAGTAACGAGGGTGTTGCTCCGGTCTGTCATATTGGAGAAGGAACGGAGCTGAAAAAGAGACATAGGGTGATGATGCTTAAAAAAAACTGTATTTACAGGTAAAAAGATGCCCGTGTTGGTTGATGTTTGCAAACAACTAGAAATTTGTAAACATCTTTCACTACCTTGTTTTTATGAGAGTACGGCCTAAACCTTTGGAACTTCAAAAACTTAAAAAACACCAAGCTCAAGTTTGCATTTTTTTTTTAATCACCAAATATAATTTAGTAATATATGTATAAAAATGTTTATGTTACCTGAATGTGTTTGTTTTTTGTCTATTTGTTTTTATTGGCTGGACTCAGCTCGGCGTAGAGCCGCTGCTCCTCCGAATCATTAGACCCACCTGAGGAGGTTCAAGGATCTGATTTGGAGGTACATTTCCCACTGGAGCAGACCTGGACCTTGTTGGGGGTGGGGGGGGGGGGGGGCGGGGAGTGGATTGGGTTTCGTTTCTGGCCTGGACACACCTTGTGGTTCCTCAGGAGGGGCTGGAG